>PVIH01009425.1:0-82581 GCA_004025045.1 Sigmodon hispidus | reverse complement strand
GATGTTAATGGTGATGCTGGTGCTGATGCTGGTGGTGCTGATGCTGGTGAGGACAAGGTAGTGATGGTGATGATAGCAGTGATGGCAATGGGTGGTGATGATGTTAATGGTGATGCTGGTGCTGATGCTGGTGGTGCTGATGCTGGTGAGGACAAGGTGGTGATGACAATTAGTTATCCTCTTTCCCTTATTCTCCTTCCACATTTTCTCCCACGCCTCCCATGGCTCCTTTGGGTTCCCCGATTACTCATAGACAGCTTCTGTCCCTCCGCAGCCACACTGCTTCCTGTTGCTTTGTGAGCAGTCCTTAGCTCTTACAATACCACACACCAACTTATCTGTTTCCTGTCTCCCCACCACAGAGGGAGCACTGAGGGCTGGAGCACCACCTGGGTCAATACCCAAGGTACTGAGAGAGGCTCATATAGATGAGAGCAACTTCTGTAGGCTCATATAGGAGGCGTGGCCTTGGCGGAAGTGCATCACTGGGGAGAAGCTTTAAGGCTTCCAAAACCCACGACATTTCCAGTTTCTGTCTCTCTGTCTGGTGCTTGTGGATCAGAATGTGGCTCTCAGCTACTGCTCCAGGGCATGCCTGCCTCCTGCCACGTTCCCTGCCATGATGGTCATGGACTCGCCCTCTGAACGCTGTAAGCCCCCAATAAACCCTTTGTTTTATAAGTTTCCATGGACAATGGTGCCTCATCACAGCAGTAGAAAAGTAACTAAGACCCTGTGGGTTCCACAGAGGATGTGGGATGAGCCTTGTGTGGAAGATCGGGCTTCCTCATTCCCATATCAAGCTAGATATAATATTTCTTAATGAAAGATAGCAAAATGACAGATAAAATGTTTAAATAAACTCCTCCCAGTGCCCATAACTATGAGCAACATATCTGCATAAATTAAATGCACTACACTTTTATGTATGTGAGGAACTCAAAGCCTTATATCTGAATATTTTCACTTTTTAAAATGAGTATTTTTATTAATTCTTTGAGAGTTTTATGCATTGTATTTTGATTAATATTCACCCTGCTGCCTCCTCCTCTTAACTCTTCCCAGACTCCCCCACCTTCTCTCTCTATTTTAAAATAGAACAGTTCTTTGATTCCAGTTAGTGTTGCCTGTGTTTTCTTGGGTGTGTGGCCATCCCCCAGAGCATGATCAGCCTGCCAGGAGCTACACAAATAAAGAAAACTGGCTCTCTCTTTCCCAGAAGCTATCAACTGTGCCTAGCTCCTCAGTCAGGGGTGGAGCCTGGGAACCCCTCCCGATCCAGGCTAGCATATGGACCAGCTTGAGCTCTAGAAAACTTTCTTAGGTCTAGTAAATTCATAACCACTATAAAGGGAATCCTAACTACTTTTGTAGTCTAAAGAATGAGTTTATTTGCTTTTATTATTAGCACCTTTAAGGTTGAGGGAACAGGGAATGGAGATGCACCAGGAGCATGGGCTCTGAAACAGGTAATTCAACCCATTTCCTGACTTACTTCCTATAAAACTCCTATTCATCTGTCAAAACCCAGCATAATTACTCTTCCCATTTCTAAGTTCTCATTGCTCACTGGCTGCTAGACCTCAGGCAAGTGTCTTACCCTCTCTGTACCTTAGGTGTGCTCATAAAAAGAAGAAAAAGAAAAGGAAAAAGCAGTAGTGAGGAGGGTAATGAAGAAAGGGTACCAAGGATGGAGATAATCCTCATGAACAAAACCATCATGGTGAATACCAGGTATCGGCATCTGCCCTTCCAACATCACCTCATCATCTACTTCCCACTGTGCACTGCAAAGCCAGCCACAGCAAGCCCTACAAGCCACCATCATGTGATTGTCCCCAGTGCCCTCGATGTCCAGGCACACAGGAGGAGATGCTGTGCAGGACCCTCCACATGTTAGCCCCTCCTTTGAACTCAACCAGCAATTCCATATGTTCACATCTCTGCCAAGCTGGCCCATTTGATGTCCTTTCCGGCTTTTGTACTCTGCTTCCTGTAGGGAGCTGGGGCGATGTGGAATTGATGTGGGGGGCATCACCTTAGTCAGGACACTCTCCCCACAGGCAGCCTGCCAATGTGGGCGCATCTTCCAGCCACATGTAGCAAGAGCCTGAGGTGCTCTGACCCTTGACCTACTTCTGTCACCCTTGGGATCATCCACTTAGAAAATGTCCCCAAGGGATCTGTCATAAGGGGGTTAGCTTGTGTTATCCTACCTCAACAGGGGTAAGTTAATCATGAGGGATCATAAGAACAGTTGTGAAAGTAAACAGAGAACCATGAATGTTTGGTGGGAGTCAGTGTATGTGAGACTATGACATGGTTGATATCAGGGCTGGGCAGACAGCTTTATGAAGGGCTGCTTGACAGAAGTTTCCATGTCTGTCACACTGTCTCTGCCTCAGTTTCCCAGCCTCTCCATACACAGTTGCAGCTGGATGATGGAAGCTAGGTGAGGTGGTACACGCAGGTACTTCCCCACAGCTACTTCAGAGACCAAGTCAAGAGAACAAGGCATGACAAGACAGCCTGGGAACGTTAATGAGACCTCATCTCAAAATAAATAATAATAAAACAGTCTGAGTGTAGCTCAGTATGAGGTTAATCATTTCGGTTAAAGTTTTGCTTGTGTCCTGTCACTGGGGCCGGAACCTAGGGCTTCCCACTCACTAGGCAAGCCCTCTGCCAGAGTTTAACCCTTGCCCTCTTTTATTTATTTATTTTTTAAAAATTTGCAGCAGAGGCTTACTGAGTCACCCAGGCCGGCCTGGAATTTACAGTTCTCTCAAGTCCAGCTTTCTGATCACTCGTGCCACAGTGCCTGGGTCACAGCACTCTCATCAAGCAGGCCGGGCGGCTTAAGAGATGCCAACTGGTGTCTTAGTGTTTTGGGGCCTCAATTTACCTGTGTGTAGAATGGAGCTAGGCCGAGGCACCCACGGCAGGCGGGCAGCGGACCTATGAGCACTTTTCTCCCGACCCTCTTTCTCTACCGTGCAGAAGAGCTAAGTTCAGAGTTAAAACCAAAGGGCCTGACTCCACACAGCTCTCAAGGTATTAGCAACACGCCAAGGCAGCCACTTAGCAAGATGACTGCTCCAAACTGGGTTTGTATCTGCACACAGGCTTTTTCTTAGCAAGATCCCTTTATAGTTTCTAGAACTTTCTGTCCCTCCTTGGTAGTGTGGCACAGTATACACTTACAGAAGAGGCCCTTGTATTTCCCTGGAGGTAAGAGTCCTGTACCACCACATGTATGTCCCCTCAGACACACCATGTACTTGGATGGGACACATGTGGACCATTCCCAGCCAGGGATGCTGCACTTGGATGTGACACTGTGGTCTAGCCCTCCCAGGTGGAGCTGTGCTGGTGGCAGCCTCGGCTCGGTGGTTAAAGTTACGCTTAGAAATCAAAGTACAGCTAGGCTGTTTGCACTCAGTGTAGAGAAAGACTTCCTTCTACCTGGCTGGGGTCGGGGTGGGGTGATTTTCCCAGACTTCAGACACATCCAGGCTTCACCTAGGATCACTCCACCCCACAGGGCTCTCAAAGAAAGTAAACCAAACCCTGCTTTCCCTCAACTTTGGCTGGTGGGTAAAAGAATGCAGCCTGAAGGCATAGGCCACACTTGGACAGGGAGCCCGGGAAACGATTAGGCAGATAGAGGAGTGAAACCTCTCTATACCACCAGGGACAGAGGATGACCATCTGTAGAAGTCTGCTTAACTTAGCCAAGAGCAGACTTGTAAAGCCAGAAATCAAAGGGGCAGAACCCAGGCCTCAGGCTCTCTGGTTCTTTTTTAGCATGGTGGGGTGGGGGTGGGGGGACTTGGGAAAGATGGGGACTAGAGAACAGCACAGCAGGGGGTAGGCAGGCAGGAGCCTAGAGCTGGCTGGGCTGGTTTGGACTCCCAGCTGGGGCAGCATTTAACATGGGTGGGATTCTGAATCCTCACCTGGAAAGCTGCTGAACTATGCAGCCACAGGTGCTTGGAGGTCAGTGGCCCCCAGAGTTCATCCTCCTTGGTCTCTGGTGCATTTCAGGGCCTCTGCCCTTGTGGAGCTATACCTTATGTCTTCCTGACTTTCTTCTAGATGCCCAGGCAGGGAGCACTGGCCAGGATGAAGTCTTAGCAGTGACTCTGGAGAACCCTATAAGATGCTCTGGATCAAGTCTGTCTTCCAGAGGGGCAGGTGGCTAGTCCTCAGGGACTAGCCTGAGAATTAGCCCTGATCCTCCTATCCCACTATGTGTCTGGCTCTGCTGGCTGGAGGTACAGGATATGAATTCTTCTCTATTGAACACTGCATACACAGCCTCTGCCCTGAAGGAGTCATAGGGACCGACACACACACTGCCACCCAGGCCCTCAAGGCTCTGAGCTCTAAACTGAAATAGGGTACAGCTGGGACTTCAGATTTTTTTTCTGGGAAGGGCATGGCATGCTGCGTGGCTTCAGAAATATTTAGTAGCCTGAAGGCAGACTGGCAGAAATATACCTCTAACTGTCATACATCACTATTGTTCAGGATAACTAACCTTGACACCCAATGTTTGGAATTATTGTCTTCATTCTATGTCCCTTACATGTGCCAAGAGTCCAGCTAAGACATATCCAAGTGGACAGATCTCTGTCTGGGGTTCTTATGGAAAGGTCTGGCTAGGGAATGACAATGTTTCCCAGCTTGAAGGGCCATTGTGGAGATTATGCAGTGGATACAGAGTATCCACTGTGCTGTGTAGTATGCTCCTGCTTGCATCACGCAAAGATGCTGCAGGTCCGTAGGTCACTGGTATACTACCAATCCAAAGGGGAGATGCACTTTCCTGGGAGCTCAGGGCCCACCCCTTGCCCCTTGCCGATGCCTTTAAACCCTGGTAGCCACATTATGGACAGTTGGGCCTGCTGCACTGACCCCAGGTCCAAGTCAAAGGTGCTTGCAATGTCTCTCCCATGCCAATGCCAGTTCATCTGAAGGACTTTTCAGTCATGGTCTGGACACACACATGACAGAGTGGTTACTTAATCAGAAAACAACAACAGGCACAGCTGGCGACTCTGAGGAACTAGCCACAGAAACTCAAGCTGCTTTCTGGGCCACAGTTGGGGGAAGCAATGTCTTCCCTTGCTGTGTCCTGCCTTGGTTTGGCTCTGAGAATGCACTGCCATACCATGCTTGCTTGGCTCTCCCCATCAGCATCAACATCAACATGAACTTCTGAGGGTTCTGTTTGCCTGGGTTTGATTTCTATCCCTCTGACTTTGGCAGGACGACGGGAAACCAGCACGGCCATCATCCACAGAGGGCACCCGCGGGACTTCAGTCACCATATGTTGGCTGTGCCAGGCCGGTGGACTTCCTCTCATTGCATGGAGAAGCATGTGAGGTGCCGTGGACCCTTGAGTAGCACATGTGCTTTTCCAGACCTGAGGTCATGTCATTCTGTCACTGAGAGGGAATTCCAGGGCAGGTTCTCACACTGGGAGATCACCTGGGGCTGGAGAACAGTTGATGAGGTAAAGGATGACCGACTCCCGTCTCCAGAGCCCACATAAATTGAAATGAGGGAACACATTATACAGAGGTTTCCTAACTACCCCCACCCCTTACACATACAGTGTGGCATGAGCTCTCTGCCTGCAACCACACACATAATGCACACTGCATTATAATAATAAAGTGTCTAAAAAATTGGATAAGTCGTTGGGAATGGAGACATAGCTCAGTTTGTGGAGTGTTGGCCTAGCATGTCCAAGGCCCTGGCTTCATCCACAAGAGCCATAAGAACTGAGCATAGTGGTGCATGCCTGAACTCTCAGAACTCTGGAGGTGAAGGCAGGGGGATCAGACTTCAAGGTCATCCTTGGCTGGATAGTAAGTTTGAAGCAAGCCTGGACTATGTGAGAAGCTATCTTAAAAACTTAAATGAATAGGATACTGAATGAGTTGGTAGGTAGGTGGGTGGATGGACGATGGATGGATGGGTGGATGATGGATGGATGGATGGATAGATAGATGAGTCTTTACCCTGTCATGGTTCATATTTGTCAAAAAAGGGTTTTGCAAATGCTATTAAAATGAAGGTCTGGAGATGAGGTGATCTTGGGACTAACCCAACAATCAGTGTCCTTAGCCGAAGAGAGGATTTGATCATCTCCAGACAGGCCTTGTACAGGTGGAGACAAAGACCATGATGTTGCAGTTACAGACCAAGGGATGGCAACAGCCACCAGAAGCTTAAGAGGTGGGACCAACACTCCTTAGAGTTTGGCTGGAGGACTAGGCACCTCTTGGCCTTTTGTCCCCTAGAGCTGTGAGAAGCCTGTGGTGGGTCATCATGTGTCAGCACAGTTCTGGGAGACCTTCAGATATGGCTGCTGGAAAGCACCCATGGCCTCTGAGGACTCTCTCAACTATCCCTTGTTTCTCTGATGCCTTCCGTATTATCACTACTCGCTCACAGTCTGTCACCATGGGCTTGTGACTGGAAGGACGTGACCAGGGCAGGTTCAACTCTATTGGTCATAGACAAAGGCTCAGAGAAGTTAAGAAATATGTCTATAGACACCCAGTTAGAGGGGAGCAAAGCCACTAAACCTGCATTTTTGGTGCCTGAGATTGTAGTTCCCAAATGCCTTTATGGTAGACCTGACATTATTCCTCTTGAACCAACATAGATGACCTGGGATGAAACCCTTTCAGGGGACTGTCTGGGCGGGTGGCCGATGAATCTGCACAAAGCGCTTGGTGCCAGTGACAACCGGAGAGCTTGTGCTGACTGACTAATGAGCTGGCACCTGAGGTGTTCAAGCGGGGCCCTGACATGGTGTCAGCCAAGGCCGAGGGGCGGCCAGATGAAAACAAAGTGTGGACACGGATCAGTCACTGAGCAGGCTGCCTGCAGCAAGCTGGGTGGTCCCAGCCAGTGCTTGTCAACCCCTGTGTCTCCAACACCTCGGCCCCTTCTCCAGTCTCACAGATGTCAAGTTCCCCTCCCGTCAATCAGTCAGCAACTCAAGGGTCTGTTAAGCCGGATGCTGCTTGAAGCTGATCAGAATGACAGCAATGTCGTCAGCAATGACAAGTGCAGTAATGGTCATAGCTGGGTGGCTCCCTTTGTCTGCACTGTCCTGGCACTTCCAAGCTCACCACCATCTCTAAAGTGGGTACCACTGTCATCAGCATCTACAGGTGAAAAGCTAGAGACATGGAGAAGGGGGACATGCCACTGTCAGAGAGGATTATATCTAGGTTTCTTCACTCCTGGATCTGTCCACCTGGGCCTGGATTATCCTGGCTCAGTAAGGAACACAGGCTTCACGATCCAAACTCTTGTGTTATCAAAGAGACAATATAAAGAAACCATTCATCTTCTCTCTGTGTTCACAGGCTTCAGCAAACAGTAGCTGAAATCATAGTGATCATTTTGTAATATGGAGGAGGAGGCTGGCATAGTTGATAGTTTGAAAAGAAACAAGCCCAACTGTCAACACACAGAGGGTAGAAACCAACAAGGTGTTCTTGTAGAAGCATTTAAAAACAAATATAAGAAAATTCAGCTGCGTGTAGTAGGGTACATCTTCAATCCCAACCCTTGGGAGGCAGAGACAGGTGGGTCTCTGAGTTTCAGAGCAACTCTGTCTAGTAAACAAATAAGTACAAGAGGTAATTCCTCATTGGCTTTGGAGGCACAAGTATCTGTGAATTCTACTGCTGCAAGGAAAAGAAAATTTCATTAATCTAGGGGCGTTTTGAGAACAATGGCTCACATGCGATTCTGTAGGACACAGCCCTGCCGACACGTGACCACAGCCTTTTGAGGATCCAAGCTACACCCAGACCTGGAGACTCACAGCAGGAGTCATCATAACATGGAGTTAAAGCTATGAGGCAGCAGTGAACCAGTGCTCAGCAGAGGCACAAATAGTTTCAGTGATGGAGAGGAAACACTGTATCCCACTGAGGTGGAGAGGCCTCGTGTCTTTCAAGAACAGTTATTTGGTGACAGAGAAGGACATGATGCTTCAGGGTCAGGAAAGAACCAACACTGTCATGCTGTACTGGGCAGGTGGAGGGAGGGTGGGATTATACTTGACAATAGGATGACAGGTGTGAGCAGCCGGGTCACCCAGCACTGTTACCCTGTCACAGAGACTCCAGATTGTGCTACACAGGGGAAATTACACTGCCCATGGCCAGAGAGTATTAGCGGCATAAGAAGAGCCATGTGTGTGTCTAGGTTTGACCTCTGACTGCCAAGTTCCCTAACGATGTCTGAAGCCTATAGTTGGAGGACTTGTCACTCACCACAGCAGCATATGCATGCCACAAATGCACCTTGCTACCTCTGCTTCTGCATCTTCTCCTCCTCTGACTCCTCCTCTCTATCTCCCCCCCCCAATCTTCCTGAGAAAAGGTCCCACATGTCACGGGCTGGCCTCAGACTTGTTATATGGCTGAAGGCAACCTTAAATCTTTGCCCCTTTCTCTTTACGTCTCACATGCTCTCAAGCAGGAGTCACCACACCTGGTTTTATTTGCTCTAAGGATCGAACCCAGGGCATTGTGCATAGTGGGTGACCACAGTACCAACTGAGCTTTATCCCCAGTCATTTTCAATGGAAACAACAACAAAATGCATCCTATATCCTGTGTGTGTGCATGCATGCATGTGCAGTGTGTGTGTGTGTGTGTGTGTGTGTGTGTGTGTGTGTGTGTGTGTGTGAAGTCAGAGAAGATTATCTGGTATCTTCCTTTATGTTTTGAGACAAGACTAGCTAGCAAGCTCCGGGATCTTTCATTCTCTGCCCCTAGTGTTTAGGGTTGCAGGCACCATACCATGCCTGGCTTTGCTCGGGTGCTGAGGATCTGACTCCGGTCCTCATGCTTGCACAGCGCTTTACTGACCCAGCTGCCTCCTCCACCCCTACATTCTTTATCCCATAGCTTTTCGAGCTTCCTGATTTCTTTCTTTAATACAAATATTTTCAATCAGACCTTCTTCTCCTTGTTTAAGCCCCTTTCTGGAGAAGCAGGGCATAGAGGAAGCAGCCATCCCCATTCCAGTTTGGGATAGGTGGGACCACAGATAACGCTGACTTTTTGATCTCTAAAAATGATGAGGTCAGCTAATGGATGTTTAGAGCCCATAAAAGCCACTCGGCTGTCAAATTGGTTCCAGAGATGGCAGGAGAGAACAGCAGAAGGGCTGAGAGCCTCTGCAGCCAAGGACGGGAGGAGGGAGGGGGGAGGAGTGGTGCTTATAAGGACATGCAATTGGTGACAGCAGTCTGCCTGACTATAGTAGAGGCTCTCCAGGCTCAGAGGGTGAGAGTCTGAGTTCCAAGATGCCTTTGCTGGGGATGGTGGGAAGAGTGAGGGTGTGCACCCCCATCCAGAGGAGCTGGAGCCGTGGGATCTATTGACCACACCTCCTTACAGAACTTTCCACCAAGCTTTTCAGACCAACCCTTGCCTCATGGACACTCCTTTAGGGCCAAAGCTCATAAAATTGGGTGATAGGAGCACAGTAGGACCAAGAGCGTTTACTGTCCATTAGATGTGCATAGAATCCCATATGAACTGTGTGTGGATGGTGAAGCCCCTCTGTTTTCCTCAGGGTAAGAAGTTCCTTCCAGGGGATTTTCTTTGTCAGTTTTGCCATGTGTGTGTCTCTGGGCACTTGGTGCTCAGTGATGGAAGCCCTCTGTATGCCTGATCACCCTGTGCTCCTGCACTGACCTCCCCCATCAGGACCCTAAGCATGGTATTGGAGTCACTCTGTCACCCACTAGAGCACAGAGTCCTAGGAACCAAGACCTAAACCCCACATTATCTCCCCCATCTTACTGTTGGTGTGGGGTAGAAAGCCAGCCACTGCCAAGGGAAACAGGTCTGCTGTCCAGCCAGTCCCCGGAGGACAGAGCCTTCGAGATGGAGTGTCGATTTCAAATCAGGAAATTCAGCAAAGAACACCAGCACTCAGCGAATGTTTTAAGTGACTTTACATATCAACTCAAAACACAACAAGAACCAGAAAAACAGCAACCAGGAGATCCTAGTTGACCCCATAGAGTGTGGAGAGAAGGAAAAAACACACAGGGAGACTTCTAGAAAATTCCACAGGCTGCCTTGCCTTTCTCCCCAGTTCAGGGGCCTCTGTTTCTTCTGTTCCTAGTGGAGGTGAAGGTCTGTCATCTGTCACATCAGCCACACAGGAGGCTGAGTTATGAGGACCATGAGTTCAAGTCCAGTTTGGGCTCCTCAGTGAGTTCAAGACTAGACTAGGTATTTTAGCAAGACTCTGTCTCAAAATGCAAGGTTAAAAGAGGCTGTCACTCAATGGCAGAGCTCACACTTGGTATTCAGGGTCTTGGGCTCAATCCCCAGCACTGCAAGAAAAACAAGACAGAAAATACTCTACATTCCATCTGCTAAAATCTTTATTCTTGTGTGTGTGCACCTGCGCTAATGTATGTGCACATGGTGGAGGCCAGAGCTCAAAAAAGAGGTGTCATTTTCAATCTCTCTATCTTATTTATTTGTTTGTTTGTTTATGAGAGACCACCTCTCACTAAACTGCTCAGCTAGATCAACTGACTGGCCAGTGAGCCCCAGGGATCCTCCTGCCTCAGTCTAATTCAAGGCTGAGACTGAAGGCACATACTGTCACTCCCAACTTTTTACGTGGGTTCTAGGGCTCCAAATGAGGTCCTTATGCTGTGTATCACACACTTTCACCTCTTAGCCACTTCATCACCTTTTACAATGCAGCTCAGCTGACCAACTATACAGCATCTTCCTCCACAGAGTCCAGCTTATGCTGATGACTGGTTTCCTGGTACTCTCCTCACTATGAGCGGATGAACCTATCAGCTGATGGATGATTCCTCCAGGACAAGGAGCCTCATGTTCATGAGGTATTTCTGTGACTGCCTGGCACACTACCAGATCTGTGGCAAGAGATAGATATCCACGTGCTTCTTTCGTGTGCTGTGGTGTGGCACTAATGGCACACCACGGTGTCAAAGGATCCAGATGAGCTTTCAGAATTCTGAGACACATCCACCATGAAAACACTCTGGAAAGCTTCACAGGTATCTGGAGTGGGTAGGGGTGTGGATAAAATTTAATTATGTTCCTCTGAGTAACATGGCAGCTAAAAGAAAGTAGAAAAAGCTTGGGATCATCAACATGTCCTGCTTGTCATGTCCTCGAGTAGATACTGATCCCAATTGGTGGAAAATATTCTGAGTACTACTCTGATGAGGATACACGCATCAGTCTTGTGTGTAAATTGAAGGCCATCTGAAGGTGATAGAGGGAGGTTCTAGGGGACACAAAGCTTGGCTATGAGGGCCATTTCAGGCCTGTGAGTCTTAATGGGCTTTGGCTATAATCAGGGCAAATATTGAGATCTGACAGCTGGCCTCTAGTTTCAGGGCACTGGAAGGCTGACAGTGGTACATAGATAATAGATAGATGGTGGCTGATGGGTGACTGGTAGATGATTAATAAACATGATACTATAGATAGATGACATATTATAGATAGATATGTAGAGATAGATACTTGCACACATAGGTGATGACAATACTTGATAGGCAGATAACCGATTGCTGTTTGTGATAACCTTGTATACAGGTTCTGGATACACTAGAAATTAAAAGTCCTAGTAAGATTGCTTGGCAGTGATGGTGCATGCCTTTAATCCCAGCACTCAGGAGTCAGAAGTGGGAGTATCACTATGAGTTCAAGGCCAACCTGGCCTATAGAACTAATTCCAGGATAGCCAGGGCTACACAGAGAAACCCTGTCTCAAATAAAACCAAAGGGGAAAAGGAATAAAAACGTCCTAGTGGGAGGTGGGTTGTGGATTTACCAGGCTGTGAAGAGATGCTTTGTGTCCCTCGTGACCCATCTCACGCTTGGAGAGAAACCAGATATGCAAAGATGTTTTCAAGACTTGGTTATAGAACACATGGGCATGACAGGTCATGCATTAAACATTATTTTATTTATTGTTTTGTAAAACAACCCCCTCCACATAAACTCATGTTCCTAACCACTGTCATTAGCTTCTTCATGAGCTGTGATCATGTGACATGGAAACAGCAGGAGCAGTTGTGTGACCTGCACCAAGGGTCACGTGCTATATTCCCATAGTGAGCCCACCCTGTATATTTAAGATGAAAGTGCTCCATCTTGTCTCCTGACCAGCTGTGCTGGCTAGTTTGATGTCAGTGATGTCAGTTTGACACAAATGAGGGTTATCTGAAAGGGAGGAAACTCAATTGAGAAAAGGCCTCCATTAGATCCACCTACAGGGCATTGTCTTAATTAATTAATTAATGGCAAAGGGGTCCGTCCGCTGTGGGTGTGGTCATCCCTGTGCTGGAGGTCTTGGATTCTATAAGAAAGCAGTCTGAACAAGCCCTCGAGGAGCAAGCCAGTCAGCAGCATCCCTCCATGGCCTCTGCATCAGCTCCTGCCTCCAGGTTCCTGTCCTGCTTGAGCTCCTCAGTGACTAATCATTCCTCCTTAAGTTGCTTAGTCATGGTGTTTCATCACAGCAAGGACACCTAGAGTCTTGGTGGGAAGAACGTTCAGGATCACTGGCCCATAACACCACCTTCTCATGAGTCTTAGGTAGGAGGATCACAAGTTCAAGGCCAGTCAGGGAAATTTAGTAAAGAGGGGGCTGGAGATGTTGCCTATGTTGTGTGAGGTGCTGGGTTCAGCCTTAAGTACCATGCGAGGGGAAGAGGAGAGAGGGCGGAAGGGAGGGAGGGAGGGAGGAAGAAATGAATGAACAAAGGAAGCAATGAAGGAGAAAGGGAGAGAAGGTGCAGGCTTCTTGCTGTCTGCTCCTCCATGGCCCATGATTGAGCCTCTTAGCACAGCAGCTCCGGGAGGCTCCTGGCAGGTCCAGCCTCCTCCTCCTCCTCCTCCTCCTCCTCCTCCTCCTCCCTGCACACTCCTCTGGCAATGCCAGCAGCCAACATTCCTCTATCTCCTTGACACACTGGGATTTCTGTGGATATGTTTGCATAGAGGCTCTGTGGCTTTAAATAGCTTGAGTTGGGCTTTGGGAGGCAAACTCATCTTTGATTCTCAGGACGAGGGCCAGTCCTGTGATGGACTTGATGTAGAAGGGAAGGAAGTTGGGGTTCCAACATCAAGACCCTGAAGAGGCCAAGTCCAAGGTCCTGATCACTGAATGGGTGCCAGTTCTTCCTTTTATGGCCAGCGGCTCCTTCATGCTCACTGTGACTGAGTGGGGGCAGGTGTGTAGAATACTCTTGTGATTTGTTCTTGACAGATAAGGAAACTGAGACTGGGCTGGGTGACTGAGGGATCCAGGGCTTCAATCAAGACTGACTCCACAGTTCTCGTTCCTGGCTGTGACCTGTGAGGGTCTGTGGATACCCTGACTTCAAGGATGGAGCCTCAAAGATGCAGCCAAAGTCAGGGTAGATGAGCCTGGGGCTCTCTAGAAATGACAGAGAGGCATTGGGCACCTAAGTAGGTCTGTTACATTGAAAGGCAGCCCAAGAAGAAGGCATCTCTAGCCATGACTGTGGGAGCCAGAACTGTATGAGAGGAGAGTCTAGGGTGGCAGGAGTATTCTAGGCCAAGTGTAGAGAGAGGGATTAGCCACAAGGCCTTCCTGGATCCCAGGGCAATCAGAGATAGGAAGGAGAGCCTTCTCGGGATTAAAGGTGGCTGCTGACACCTTCATTTCACATTCCAGAGCAGGTAGGCAGATGTTTTGGTTCTGAGTAGCACTTCCTGCCCCTGCCACCCTGTTTAAAGGAACTGGTTATAGCAGCCACTGGACCCTCATAACTGATGAGGTCCTTTGGTCCATGTTCCTGTTCCTTTGTACCTGCTCATTCTGGCTCTTCACGTCCCAAACAGAAGCTGGTACTTCTGTGAATAGCACTGGTTGGTAGTGGTACCTCAGGATGGAGGTTGGCCATGACTCCCTTTTTTGGCTAAGGTGCCATCTGTCTAAGCAACCCTGCCAGACCAGGGAGGTCTCGAGAATCTGGCTCTCACCCACCCTCCCTCTTATCTTGATGGATGGGCACTCGGAGAGGAATGGAAACTTGCAGGCACTCCGGTCTGTGCTGTGGGCAGCACTGTGCTGGATTTTACTCCAAGACCCAGGGCCATAAACTTTTAAAAATAGGAACGAAGCTGCCAGGCTCGTTAAAGGGAATTTGCAGACTTACAAGACACACTGGCATCCTCTCGATCAAGTGTTCTCAATCTGTGATCTTGACCCCAGCCAGACATCCTGCATGTCAGATATTGACATTACAATTCCTAACAGTTGCAAAATTATAGTTATGAAGTAGCAACAAAATAAGTTTATGGCTGGGGGGTCACCACAACATGAGGAAGTGTATGAAGGGTAGCAGCTTCAGGAAAAGTTAAGGATCAGTGCTCTAGATGGTTGTGGAACTTGCCAGAAAGATCTCATTTAAGAAAGGTGTTCTTTTGCCCCCGGCCTTCCCCTTGTTCTGCCATTGACGATGAGTTTTCTTTCTTGCAGAGACAGAGTGACAGCAAATGGCCTCCCAGGGTGGGAGCTTCCTGTAAGTCCCCCAGGAGCAAATATGTGGTGCTCCCCTTGGAACAGAAAAACTAAAATGTCCTTGGATGCAACTGAGAAAGGACCAGTGGGACAATGTCTTCTCTGAGTGCCTAAGAAAGAAGGGATTTCAATCAGGACTCGTGCCACTGTGAGCACAGTGCTGGACATGGTGAGAAATGAACTTTTCCAGGGGCCTCAGCTGTTCGATCCCTTCACATCCAACAGGAGAACCATGGCCCCTTAGCCACAATTTAGCTAGCTGCTTCTCCTCCCAACCAGCCCAGAAAATGGGAGATAAACACTAGAGTGACAGGTCCTGCCTTCCTAACAGGAGAAAGGGCCTGTTCGACACTGAGTGAGATTAATTATTTTGATTTTTGTGTAGTGCTGGGGACTAAACCTGAGGTCTAGGGGGCTCCTGCACTGGTCTGAGCTATATCTCCATCTCCTCTTTCAGCTCTCTGCTGTGTGTATGTGTGTAAAGCAGAATCTGTATTCTATATGGCTGTGTTTTGCTCTTCCTCTAGATAATGCCCCATGAAAACACTTGTCAATACTGAGGACGAGGTCTAGAGCCTTAAAATGCCAGGCAAGCAATTATACCACCAACGTACACACATAACTTTTTACTATTTTGAGACACTGTCTGTCCTGGGTATTCTTGGTTGCCAACTTGACTAGAATCCCATGCAGGTAGGCATACTTGTGAAAGATTTTTTCTTTGCTTGGATCCTTTGAGATAGGAAGACCAACCTTAAATCTGGGCCACACCTTCTGATAGCAACCTAAATAAAAGACGTGGAAGAAGAAGGTTTTTGCTCTTTGCCTGCTTGCTCTCACTCTGCTGACAAGTTCATCTACCCTGCTGCTGAGGCGTTCCTTCACTGGTACTAGAGCCCGCTTCTTCAGGATTTCAACGTAGCCTGCAGATCAGCTAAAACATCTAGTCCTGTGGACTGAGTAAGTACTGCATTCTTGGCCTTCCCAATGGGAGACTGCCATTGTTGGACTAGCTGGATCACAACCTATAAGCCACCCTAGTAACCCCCCACACACCGTGTGTGTGTGTGTGTGTGTGTGTGTGTGTGTGTGTGTGTGTGTGTGTGTTTGTGTTCATTCATTCTATCAGTTTTGTCCCTCAAGAAAATCCTTATTAATACAGAGTCCCACTAAATTATCAGGCTGGCCTGGAACTCATGATTCTCCTGCCTCAGTCTCCTGAGTAGCTGGGAAGATAGGGCTGTGCCACCCAGCTCAGCATCTGTGGTGATTTTAACATGCATTAAGTATGATATAGTGCCATGTGGACAAGTGAGGCTCAGGAGGAGAGTCTACTGGAGCCTACTAGAGCTTGACAGAACACACCGGGAACCCATAGCTGGATACAGCAGGATAGTAAGGTTTAGTTCTCTCCCATGTTTGTTTCCTTAGTACTGAGCATGCAGATCGTGTACAACATTGGTGTCTACTCTTGATGGCAGTGAACTTGGAGGACTTGATACTTACAGCTGTCACTTTGGACTATAATTCAGAATTTGAAATACGCAGATAGAAACCTGGAAAAATCCCAACAGGCCTTGGGTTCCTAGGGAGTGGAACTGTTCTGGCTACTGGAAAAATTACAATTCTTTATTTTTTTTTAAATTGCTTTTCTTTTTGAGTCTAGGGCTAGAGCCTAAGATCTGTCTGCTGGTAAACCACAGTCCAGCCCAAGAAATGACATTTCTAAAAGTGGGGTTTGTGGATTCAGGGTCTGTTTGGAGAGTTGGCTCTGAGGACTGCCCTTTCATAGACCTCATCACTCATACACTGGACTCAGGCTCTCTGTCAGAAGTCACAGGACCGCCACAGTTCAGATTTCTAGTTTGCATTTTTCACTTTCCTTTATTATTGCCTCATAGTGTCAAGATGACTGCTGGCTCTGAGATTGCCTCTGTTCCGGTCAGAATGAAGGGAGAAAGCTAAAAGAATAGACTCTAGGTGTGGTAGACAGCTCTGTGTTAAAGTACTTGCTGTGCAAATAGAAGTACGGGAGTTCCATTCCCATCCAAGGATGTGGCTTGTGATCATAAGCCCAGCCCAGGGAGGAGGAGACAAAAGGATTCTGTCTGGCTCACCTTGACTAATTTGTGAGCCCCAGGACAGTGAGAAATGCTGTCTCAAGGAAACAAGATGGAGGCTCCTACCATCAGAGATTAATCTCTGACCTCCAAATGTACCTGCCCACAATGCATGCACCCCTGATACCATATACCCCCCATTCATAAAAGAATAGATTTTTAAACCTCATTGCATTATATTTCCTAGCCCAGGGGAGGCTAAGGAATGCCGATTTTTTGATGTGGGAACTAAGCCTGATGGGAAATACTTGTTTCCAGTGTGCTTTGGGATGGACACTTTGGTGTGAAGGCATGGCTCACATTTGCAATTCTGTGTTTCAGTAAATTTCTACAAATGAAAATTCTAGATGATGCATTTTAATTTTGCAAAAATATTTCCTCTCAGGAGAGAGTGTGTAACAATGCATATTCTCATTTATGACACTGGACATTATCACACACAAACATCCTCTGCCCTGTTGACCAGTGAGCAAATGCCATCCTGAGTTTGCTATATGGGATGCCTATTGTTGGAGAGGAAGACACTTTTCTTCTATGGTGTTGATTTTTAGATGTTTCTTTGTTGTGCTGTGGCTCCACTCTCTGTAGGGCTTCCCAGTCTGACTTTATGAAAAACTCATCGGATCTCCAGGAAGTTCACTCTTGTTTTTTTATAAGGCCAGCCTTCTAGAGTGATATTCAGAGACTGGGACTACATTTTCACTGGTGACCAGGATGCAGAAGGTATACATTCTCTGTGATCCGCTGTAGAAACTCACATACAATCATGTATACCCAAGAGAAACAGCCAACTAGAAGATGCGTGGCCCTTCTCCAGGGAGCATCTCTGGATGCTGCTGGTACAGCAGGGCCCCATGAATAATAGCAGAGGGTTTGGTTCCTTCTCAAGGCGGCAGCCGGCCGTATTTCCCAGTGTGGAGCAATCTGGGACCAGAAATTACAGAAAACTTTTAAGGGCTTACTCGGCAGCTCCTTCCAGAGCACCTCGCCTCAACCCTCCTCATAAACAGCTTGTAAAGGGGCAATCAGCCGGCCCCTCTGCGCTGCGCTAATCTGATGTAAGCCAGGCATTGATTTATACACGCCAGCCCAAACAAGTCTACCTGTAGACCATCAAACTGGAATTTCTTCCGTCCTTTCTTCTGCTTTAGGGAACTGCTTTCATTTCTCCCTTGCCGGAGGGAAGCGATGTATTTATTTCAAGGAATAGAGAAGAGCAGAAGGAAGGATGCTGGGTATGGAGTGGGGGCGGGGGAGGGAGCTGCCACAGTGGGGGGCCTTTGCAGACCGGGAGGCCAGGAGAGGCCAGAGCAGCACAGCCTGCTCACTTTGTGTGCGTGGGATGACATGCCAGGCACATCTGTGACCTTACAGATATGCACAGGGCTCCTTCATCCACACTTCAGACAAAGCCTAGTGAAGAGACAGCTGGGGCTGGCTGTTCACTGCTGTCAGTGTTAGTGTTACATTTGTATGTGTGTTACATTTATTTAGTGTATACACACACACACACACACACACACACACACACACACACACATGCCATGTCACACCTATGAAAACCAAAGGACAAGTTACAGGAGTTGGTCCTTTCTTCCATCCTGTGGGTCCCAAGGACTGCACTTGGGTATCAGGGTTGGTGGCAAGCAACCTTACCTGCTGAGCAGTCCTGTTGACCCTGACTGCCTCCATTTCTTAAATCTTTTTCCTTTTTTCTTTTCTTCTTTCTTTCCTTCTTCTTCTTCTTCTCCTCCTCCTCTTCCTCCTCCTCCTTCTTCTTCTTTTTTGAGAGCCCTGTGGAAAGCAGCCTTGCTTCAACTCAACAGACAGCCAAGCTTTCCACCTTTACCTCCAGAGTGCTGAGGTTACAGGTATGGGCCACCACACCTGATTTATGCATTATTGGGGATTGAACCCAGAGCTTGGTGCATGCCAGACAAGCTCTCACTGAGACTTCCTAGCCCTTGGCAACATGCAAATGCTCCAGGATCTGTCACTCCTCAGATCATACTCCACTGTAGAAGTCATGGGGATTCCTTCTGGGAGCCATACTTAAGTGATATGGTGTGGAAAATTAGGCAAACACACTCAAAGAGAAATAAGAGAAAGTGTCATGGCTGCCTGGTATTCCTGTCCTTACCATCAGCAGAGACTCTACACACAGACTCAGGCTCTTTGCACACAGCACACTGCTGATTACACACCCTCCTCCTTGGGTGGGTGAGTTTCCAAAGGGTTCTGGTCTAATTTCCCTCCCTCTCTGCTCTTCTTGACTTCTGACTTCATCAACCAACCACCTTGGAGTAGCTACAGTGCCAGTCCTTTGTGACCCCCAAATACTGACTGCCTTGTGTGGTCATGTCTGGGGGCCTGTCTAGTTCTTGCTCCAGAACCCAAGTTTGGGGAAGCCAGGAATCCAATCTGTTCACCATCTCCTGAGACCCGTGCATGGTACACAGTAGGCACAAGGTCAAATCTTGGGAGTGAGTTGAAGCTTGATTCTGTAACAGATTGTCACATCACAGGATATATGCTCAAGATACTTAAGTTACATCTCTAAAGTCTGGCCTACTTCTACTGGAAAACCATCCCTGGCCATTGTGATACCTGCAAACTCATAGAGAAAAGATTTCTGTCTGTTTTAAAAGCCAGGACACATGTAAAATGAAGGAAAAGGGGCCTTTCTGCACTTAGCAGTCACTTGGGGTTGGGCACCCCAGTGCAGTGTGACCACATCTGAACTTGCCCCATCCCCATGGACAATGCTTCCAAGAAAGACCACAGTCACAGGAATGGGGCAGGGCTTCATAGTGAGGACTCAGCTCAACTCACGGCAGTATCTTAGCTTGAGTGGGTACAGCTATTCTGGAAAGATCTGTAATCACAAACATGGAAAGTCAGAACATATAGTGAGCGTTCAATGAGCTGTTATCTCAGCCATGCAGATCTAAAGAAAATAGCTCTGTAAGTGTTCAGGGCTGAGCTGTGGGTGCAGGGCTGAGCTGTGGGTGCAGGGCTGAGCTGTGGGAGCAGGGCGCAGCTGTGGGAGCAGGGCTGAGCTGTGGGTGCATGGCTGAACTGTGGGAGCAGGGCTCAACTTTGTTTCAGAAATGTTCAAAGACGCAGATTCGACAACACAGATTTAATTCAAGTGAAATGCAGAGCATGGAGGGTTGGTTAAAGATGGCGTCAGTTTATCATTTAGACCAGAGGTTGAGAAACTTCTGTGAGTTACCAGAGAGTAAATATTTAGGCTGAATGGGCTGCGAGGTTTCTCTTTAGAGTACTTCTTCTATGGTCATGTGAAGCAGGCTGGGACCACACACACTCACTCACTCACACACACACACACATGCACATACAACATATATTCATGCACACATGCACACAACGCAGGCACATGCATGTGCATGCACACACACAGTAACATATACACTAAAAACACACAGGTACACATACATACCCACTTACACATAGACACACATGAACAAAAGTACATGCACATTTGTACATATATACATACACATGAAGGGACATGCATACATATGTATACAAACTCCCACATACACACCCACATGCATGCTTTTCGGCAGGCTGCAGGTCCATGATGCCCTATTTGCTGAAGCAGGCAATACAAATACAAACCAAATACAAATACAAACAAAACCATTCAGCATCTTCACAGAGATACATAGGCCTTGTGTCAGAGCTATTTCCAAAGACATTCCCTGACATGGGGCTTAGAGTCCAGGGTTTATCAGATCACTGTGTGATGCCACACTGTGAGACAGGGAGAGAGAGGTGGTCTCCAGAGTGGGGCCTTTTAACACTATTCTCACCAGAGTGTGTGTGTGATGTGTATACTATGCAAATGAGCATGCGTCAGCATGTATTTACCAATCCTGCCTTCATCATCTATTCATATATGTATTCCCCCTCCTCCTCCTCCTCCTCCCCTCAATGTCGGGTCTGCATTTGAAAGGACACCCTCCAAAGTGAATACTGTCTTCTGGGTTCTTTTTTTGGCTTTTGCTTGGTTCATAATTTTGAAGCTCTTGGCATTCACACATTTTGTCCAAATACCTCTTATGGTGTCTGGGGACTTTTGAGAGACAGCCCTGTAGGATCTTGAGGAGTTTAGAGGGACTCTCCCATTTCTTGGTGAAGATGTGAGGGTGACTGGACTCTGGACTCTATGTGTGGAGCTGTGTTCAGGGCTCAGTCCCTTGCAAACGGTGGCAGGAGAAAGTGGGTTCTGGTTTTGTCGTGTTCTAAGGGACACTTCTCCAGCTCTGTGCCCCCTCCAGGGGTGCCAGAGTGTGATAAGGGTGGGGGCTTTCTGGGAAGGGGAGGGTAAGGTAAACATTCAGGCGCCTGCCACATGGAAGGTGTGCTGCGGAGCTGAGGGCACAGAGGAAGGAGAGCAGAACCCTAGTGACCAGTGTCTATCGTTACCGTGGCACACACCTTTCCCCACCAGAGGCCCCGTCCTTCCTATGTGTTCTCTTCAGGCTCCTCAAAGCTGGCTTCTTTGGTTCCACTGGCCACAGTTTCATCTCCACCTTCATCAGAGACGCCCTGGGTGCTGCCTGCCCCATCCACCAGCTCTGTGTTGTCCCTGGTTCCTGCCCTCAGAGGCCTCACCACACAGGTCTTCTGGGGTTAATACTTGCCTCCCAGCTGAAGCATGTGTCCCAGAAGGGTTAGAATTAGTCTCTTCAGTGTCACAGCTGTTTCTGCAGAGCTGACTATAGTAAGTGCTCAATAAAGTGTGTGCACAGCCCCTTCTAGAAACTTGTCCAGCCCAGAAGGACAAGACTTGGGCTGGAGTTTAAAGGGTACAGAGGAAGAAGATGTTGAAGGGTGGGAGGCTGGCCTCATGCTGCACTTCCTGCTCAGGTTCAAAGTCAGCCCTGCCCCTGGAATTGCCATGGCGAGTTTAGATTGTTCTAGAATCCTGCTGCAGCCTGTTCAAAGGCTCTCAGCCGCTGTCAGGAAATGTCTCAGGGAAGTCCCATTAAACACGAAACCCAGATGCAATCAGATGGCCCAGACTTCAGAGGAGGCCGAGGCTCGGCACAGAGTATGAAGAAAGGCTGTGGCGCGGGGCTGGAGTGGAAATGCGCCCACCAGGCCTTTTTCTCCTTCCACCTGTCACCCCAGAGCCAGTCTCCTGAGCACAGGAAGCAGCAGCCAGGGGGCTGGTCCCCTGACAGGAATGCCCGGTGATTGCGGCTTCCTCCTGCTCCTTGGCACTGGCCTGCCATCTTTCTGTTGTGGTCTTAAAGACCAAACATGAAGCTGGGTTTCCATTGTGGTTGCAATTGTGGCTTGTAATTTTATCACTTGAATCTAAATCCACTTCAGAAATGACATAAACTAATTGTCACTGGATAAACTGAAACTTTGAGGAGTTTATAAAAGGATTCAATGTTAAAAAAAAATGGAAAATAGAAAACAAATGTCACCCACAGAACTGTTGGCCCAAAGGTGGAAGCTGCCTGTTTCTTTGGAAGGCGTTCACTCAGCTGGGTGTGATGCTGCCCACCATGGCCCAGAGCCCTGAGGCAGGTCCTGAGTGCACCTCAGAGCCAGAGAAACTGGGCTCATGTGGGAATGTGGGAGGCTGATCTAGGGCATAGTTGGGAAGGGCAGGGTTGCTGAAAGCCAATGGCCACAGCTTAGATGAGTTCCTTATTCAGCCAAACGTGCCTGATTTCTCTGATTAAAAATAAGAACAAAGTTAAATAAATGGGAATTACTAAGCACCGACTGCATTCATTGGTGGTTTTTATAGCACACATTGTCAGTGTATATTAGACTACATTGTGAGTGACTGGTTGGTGCTGGTTCACTTCTTTAATGGGAAGAAGAAATATACACAGGGTACTGAGTGATCCTCTCTGTCCTTGTTAATCTGTGAGGTCAGGAGAGCAACACATACGGTCTGGGCAGTGGGCAGCCTTCCAGGGGACACTGCACACTCTTACCTTCTGTACGATTGGAAATCTTCAGAGAATCTTCCAGTGTGGTAGCTGGTCTTTTGGGACAGGGTCTCAGTGTTATAAGCTAGCCCAGGCTACCTAACCAAGGATGACCTTGAACTTCTGACCACCTTTCTGAGCCTCCCAAATGCTGGAATTTCAGATTTGTGCCACACCCTATGAACAGTCCTTGGTGTTTTTCTCCAGAGGTAGAGAGAAGAGAGTCTCTTGGGGTATATGTACAAGGGAGTGTCCTTGATACATCCTGTGAGAAGGGAGCGGAGTTTGGGTCTGCTGGACTCCTTCCTGGGGCCTGGGTCACAGCTTCCATGTGATGTGATGCTCTGAGTTTACCTCCTCTCTGAACCACCCAGGCACACCTCAGTTCAAGGCCCTCGCACACTCAGGCTCTCAGGGAAGTTTAGACATGTAGCCCCAGAGTTGTCCTGGGGCTGAGGAATGGGGTGCACCTGTACTTGGGGACACTGGAGACCCCACTTCAGGAATGTGAAGACCCCACACTCAAGTTCTTAGCAGATGGCCCCTGGACTCAGCATCTGAGGACTCATAAGTAATGCATGTGCCTTGGGCTGGCGACCATCCAGCTGAAGCCTGGTGCCTGGTGCAACTCTCAGCAGCCCCATGGGGGAGGAAAGATACAGTTACATACAGCACTAGGACCTTCCCCAAGGCCTGGAGTTGTGCAGGCTCAGGGAGGACCCTTTGCATCCCTCTACTTGCTCACCTCAGGGTCCTGTTTTGTAGCATGGGCTCCCTTAGTCTACTGAGGAACTCCATGGTGAAAGGGATTGATTGCCCTAAGTGGGCTCCTTTGCCGACCAGATCTGAGTATCATGTTTATCCAGACCTGTAGCCATACAGTCTCTTCTCTGCCCAAATCCAAGTCTCACTGTCTTCTTCATGTCTGCCTGCCCTGCCCTCTTCAGGCCTCCAATGGTACTGCATACATGTGGTGCATATACTTACATGTAGGCAACCTTACACATAAAATCGATGTAAAAACCAAAGTAAGGGGGCTGGAGAGATGGCTCAGCGGTTAAGAGCACTGACTGCTCTTCCAGAGGTCCTGAGTTCAATTCCTAGCACCCACATGGCAGCTCACAACTGTCTGTAGTTCCAGTTCCCAGTTCCAGGCAAACACCAAGGCAAATAAAGATAAATTAAAAATAAAGTTTTTTTTTGTTTTTTTTTTGTTTTTCTTTAAGTAAGGATTAGAAATGCCTCTATCTGATTCAAACTTGCAACAAGGCCACAGTCATCACTGCTTGGCCAAGATAGAGATAGATGATAGGCAGAGTAGAGTACTCGGGAACACCCCTTGGCAGCCTTAAATATGCAGACAGGAGCCTGAGTACTGAATGCAGAGCCAGCCCCAAACTACAAGGCCTGTACAAAAAACTCAGAGCCCTTCACTGTGCAGGAGTTGGCTGTGACTTTGTGGCCATGGCAACTAAAAGCACGGGTGACAGAAGAAGGAGCCTAGATAAATCAATGTGAAATGTTCTCACACATGTTCACAGCAGCAGCATTTGCAGGAGGTAACAGGTGGGGCATCCCAGGTATCTCTCTGTCGGTAAATATGAACAGGAGGAGGAGGAGGAGGAGGAATATCCACACAATGGAATATCACTCAGCCACCAAAAGGAGGTACATGCTCTCACATGAACAAACCCAAAAGATGTTGCACCGTGTCAATCACACTAGCCAGAAAAGAATGACTATTTTGTGAGACATTTCTCTGAGGTAGGGCACATAAGGAAATTCACAGAGGTAGAGGGAATGGCAGTCAGCACAGGCTGGGAGGAGAGAGGGGTGGGAGCTGGTACATGGAGGCAAAGCTTCACTTCAGTACAATGGAAAGTTCTGGCCTCAGGATCAGTTACAGGTGTCGCTGTGTCCTACCACCCAGAGGGAACAGAAAGGAAAGTCCACAGGCGCCATGAAGGCAGAGTGAAGTGAAATGGGTCAATTTGACTCAGTAAGAAGGTTCTGTCAGCAGGCAGCAAGTGCTGACGGGTATGAATATGTATGTCTCGTGATCATACCATCTCTAAATGCTCATGGGATGCCTTCTACAGTAGGCAGGGTGGGGAGGGCTCAGCTCTGCTCTTTATTGTATTTATTATTACGTCATACGCAGTATGCCACAGTTCGAACACAGAGGGCAGGGGACAGATTTGTGGGGGTCGATTCTCTCCTTCCACTATTATGTGAGTCCCGGGAACCAAACTCAACCAACAGTATGCTAGACACAGGTTCCCAAATCTACCTGCGTGCTGAACTTTTCTTTGCCAGCAAGTGGTTCAACTTGCCTCTAAGCCGGAGACTGAACCTGTTAGGTCCCTGGACCCCATACAGTAAAAGGTGAGAACTGTATCCTGCGTGTTTGTCCTCTGGCCTGGAAACATGAACCATGTCACATTCATTCCCACACTCACAAGTTCCCCCCCCAAAAAAATAAATAAGTAAATAAGTAATAAATATGCCATAGAAAATGACCATAATCTCCCCATGAAAAGCTGATGAAAATAGTCTTTTTTATTTCTGTTTCAAGGGCCTCAGAGCCCTGTGACTTGTGGAATTAAATCCAGACAGTGCCTGGCAGCTAGGGACACACGGCCCCTTAGCTCCAGCCCTGGTTCTCTGGGCTTTCCTTCTGGCAGTTCTGCATGGATTCAGGGCTGTCCTGTCATCCCAGCCTGGCTGCTAGCATCCCAACAGCCATCTGGCAGCGAAAGGCTGCGGATCTTATCTCCTCCTTCGCTGGCAGGCCCGGCTCCACAAAAATAACTTTATCTGGAAATAAAATAAGGCAGTGAGTGTCCTGGCCGTCCCATGCCCGGAGGGGGTCTCATTCTGGAGACTGAGCCAGCGTCCTCTCCTGCATGGCCATAGAGTTGATGAAGTCACCAGCACTTGGGGGCTTTGGGACCTCACTGAGGCAGTGGATGCTGAGACACTCACTCGGTCCACTCATCCTCTCTGTCTGTATTTGGATGGTGGGTGGCTCTAGTCCCCACACCCCACCCTTCCCGGGGCAGGAAAAGGGCATGCCCCTGCAGCGGCCCCGGCTGCATTTGCGTCACCCAGGAATGTTCTTTTTCTGGCTCGCTCTCTGGCATCGGCGGCCGAGAGGCTCCAGGAAAATCGTAAACCGTGCTGAATGGCACCGTGGTAACAGTCGGTCCCCAAGGAGTACTCTTGTGAGTTGTCTTATGTCAGGATGAACTTGGCGGGGAAGCAGAGGCCACCAGCTGTGGGATGCATGTTGGCTCTCTGCATTAGGGGAAGGAGGGCGGAGCAAATCTGGAACAAGTGTTCTCTGGGTCCTCCTCAGGAGGGTCATCTCGGGCCGCCCCTCACAGAACTGCCCACAAACCCAGCCAGAATCTTCCTTCCCAGACTCACTATTGGGGCTGGCTGCGTCACACACAGGAAGCGCTCGTGAACACGAACTCAGCCCAGCTCTGCCTCGGAATAGCTGTGTGACCTTGAGTGATTCAGTTCACCTCTCTGAGCTTCAGTTTCTGAGTTTCAACATTCTTGTCTGTGAGGCAATGGGATGAGGTCAGGTGTTCCCTTTGTCAAACAACTATTTAAAGCAAGAGTTCCAACTACAGCCTGTCTGCTGAGGACACAACCCTCCCCAAGGGCCCCCTGGCATCTCCCCGCTGCCTCCTAGCACACCACCACATACGGAGATGGATGTATAAGTTGGCAGCTTGCCAAGGCTAGCCCCTGCTTCATACAGACAGGTTTCTAATTGAGTCTAGTGTCCTCGAAGTGTCTATCAGTTGTCAGTCATCTATCTTTTTAGCACACCTGTCAATCATTTGTAGAACCACCTACCAATGAATAGCTCAACTTCCATTGTGCCCTCACTGAGACGCCCCAGGACACCTAGGGTCACAGCCTTCCAGGTCCTGTCTCACAAGCTCAGGGGTAGGTGTGGTATGAGCTCATGAGTGTTTGCACACTAAGAAAGTTGCTTCACTGTTGAACTCTGAAGCTTTTGCAGAAAACCCCAACTATCAGGGATAGACAATCCACCTGTTTCCCATGCTCTCTCAGAGTAGCAATCCACGGGTAGCATGTATCCCAGTTCACACTTCCCTGCTATGTGGCATCATGGGTTACTTGCTTTTATTAATATTAAATTAAGAATTCCTGGCTAGAGATGTAGTTCAGTTGGTAGAGTCCTTGTCCAGCATGTAGAAAATTCCACCACCAGCATCATAGACACTGCGTGTGGTGACATACCTGTAACTCAGCACTGAGTGTGGTGACACACAGGAGTAACCCAGCACTGGGTATGGACACACACACACACACACACATACACACACACACACACCTGTAACCCAGCACTGAATATAGTCACACACACACACACACACACACACACACACACACACATACTTGTGACCCAGGTGTGGTGACACACAGGAGTAACCCAGCACTGAGTATGGACACACACACACCTATAACCCAGCACTGGGTATAGTCACACACACACACACACACACACACACACATACACTTGTGACCCAGGTGTGGTGACACACAGGAGTAACCCAGCACTGAGTATGGACACACACACACCTATAACCCAGCACTGGGTATAGTCACACACACACACACACACACACACCTATAACCCAGCACTGGGTATGGTGACAAACACACGCTTGTGAACCAGATATGGTGACACACAGGAGTAACCCAGCACTGGGTATGGTTACACACACACACACACACCACACCCAGGTGTGGTAACACACACACTTATAACCTGACTCAGGATGTGGAACCAGGAAGATCAGAAGTTCAAGGTCACCCTCGGATGAGCCAAGAGTTCAAGGCCAGCCTCAACTACACGAGACCCTATTCTGACTCACACACACACAAGAAAATTAAATGAGAAATAAAAATGATGTCTTGGCATCCACAGAGAAGTAAAGTGGCTCCTGCCCACCCTACCCTCCCTGTCTCTCTCCGTGGCAGGTGTCTCCTCCCACAGTGACAGGCCACCTTTGCCCTTGCGCATCAGCTTCCCCTGACTTCCTGCTGGCTGAGAGTGGAGGACAGAAGTAAAGGGCTCACCCTTAGAGCATCTCTTTCCTTCCGCTCTCTTCCTCTCCTTGGTTCTTGTTTGCTTGTTTGCTTGGTTTGGTTTTGGTTTTTAGTTTTAGTTTTACATGTCAGTCTGTGATGGGGAGTTGAGGTGGTGGGGGATGGCGTACATGTGCACATGGAGGCCAGAAGAGGGTGACAGACACCATGGAACTGAAGTCACCGGTGATTGTGGACTGCCTTATTATGGGTACTGGGAACTGAACTCTGGTCCTCTGAAAGAGTAGTTTGTTTTCTTAACCACTGGGCTATCTGGCCAGCCCTCACAATCCTTTCCGTGGTAATGGGGTGAGTTTTAACTGCATAATTTCTATGTTAAATCTCATAATTAAAAGGGTGATAGGGTTCTGTGGGGTCCTGAGATCCCTGAATTCCCAGGGCTCCCAGGATCTGGCTCTGCCAGAACCAACCAAGGCACTTACATTAAACCTCAGAACTCACTACAAAGGGCTCTATGCATCTGGAAAACAGGGTTCAAAATGTATTTCCCTAAGTTTTCCTGGTCTCTCAGATGAAACCCAAGATAGGGCTTGCTGACCTACCTGGGGCTAACCCTGTGCTGAGACGGGCTCCCCTGCACCCCCTGGTGGCGAGTGCATGCATGTGGCGGAGGCCATGAGTCTGGAAGGTTGAGATCTAGGGCAGGCAGGGCAGGGTGTACCCCAAAACAGGCGAGAACACCTGACCCCAAAGCTTAGCACCCCCTGCACCGGCTCCTATGGTCTCATCTGTGTTTCCCTGCAGCATCTGGTGTTCGTGACCAGGAAGCCTGGGCCTAGGGCAGGACCCCAGGACTGACTTCTTGGAGAGTCTGACGTCTCTACTGTCCAAGTCTTCCAAACCCTGTTCCAGCTCAGAGATTCCCAGCATCACATGGATTTATCCACACCTGGCAAGTGGGGAGAGTTACATCCTGGAATGTGGGGTCTGGATGAGGGGGACCTCAAAATAGATTTTGTGTGTCATCCCCAGAGTGCAGAGGGATGAGGCATCCCCGGGTGTGAGGCAATCTTGCCCTCCAGAAATCTGGAGTCAGATGCGCAGGAAGAGAAGTAGAGCGAGAGACCCTGGGAGACCCTGGAGAAGTTTAGTCACTTGAGAGTAAGGAGCCAGTCACATTGGGAACAGCATGTGCAAAAAGCCTGTGGCAGAAGGAATCTCATGTTACATTCCGCTACAGCAGAGGCCAGACCAGCTTGGCTCACGGTGGTGGAGGGGTGGGGTGGAGTTCATGAGCCTCATACCATTGAAGGATGCTCAGGGTTTGGTGTCATCAGTGTGTTTTATTTTCCTACATGTAATGTGTACACATGACTGAGAAAGAGCAAGCCCCCCACGAAGAGACAAATTGGTCTACCTCCAGCGTTTGCTACCCCCCACCTGCCCCCACACACACACATAGTGTCATCTCCAGATTAGTCACTTGGGGCACCTACATGCTTGTCAGTTCCATTTTCCAAAATCTAGAGAATTCATCACTAGTTAGATCATGACTGAATGCACTCCCCTCTTAACCCCATCCTTAAAACTCCAGACTGTAGAGATGGAGCATCTAGCAGCTGCCTGTTGAGTGGGCATGCTGTAAAGAGCACCTGCTGATTAAGAAGGAGTCCTGCTTTCCCCGAAGGCTAGAAGAAAGAGGTACCAGTTGGGGCTTAGTGCCTGCAGGCCATGCTTGAACAGGTAAAGCAACTCAAGACCTATCCTCTCCCCCAGGCTGCCACAGAGGTGGTGAGATGACATGGAGAAATGGTCATGCAGGGCTGGATGGATAAATGGTGGATGAATGAGTGTATAAGTAGATAGCTAATGAATGAGTGGAGATATGGATGGATGAATGTGTGGGTGAGTGGATGTGTTGATGGGTGGGTGGATAAATGGATGTAATGATGGAAGATAGCAATATGAATGAGTGGATGAGTGGGTTGATGGGAGAATGGATGGATGTTTTGTAGGTGAATGGTTCAGTTTCAATGATGAGTGGGTGGGTGGGTAGATGGATGGGTTGGTGTTTAACTGGACCAATGATGGATGGGTAAAGTGATTTTGGAAGAGTGGCTATATGGATGATAAAGGGGAGGTAGATGGAGAGACAGAAGGCCCATCTCAGGCACTGTCCCAAGGTGGCACATTGGTTTCTGTGGCTGCCAGAGAGAACATCCAGGAGTTGTCTTGAATTGGCTCCTCCTTGTGAGGAGAGGACCGTGTCCAGTGTCTCCTCACTCCTGCCTCCATGCTCTGCTCTCTTGCATGCTGTCATTCATTCACACAGAAACCCCAAATGCCTGGACTTCCAGGGGCCACTGTGTTTGAAGAGAAACAGATCCAGAGCCTCCTGAGGCTGGGAGAGAGGAGGGAGACGTTCTACATGGTGGCCACCAAGGCAGGGACAGCCGAGTGTGGGGATTCAGTAGGAAATGAAAAGGCCACTGTTCCCACCTGGACAGGCTCAACCTCCCCCAGTGGATACTACTTTGAGGGGCAGCACCCAGCACCCCTGATTTGCTACCTGCATAACCCCTGTGGTCCAAGTGCTCGGAGCAGAGTGAAAGGCTCTGCAGTTGCTTTGGCCTGGCTCCCCAACCCCAGGCCTGCAGTTGCCCTGAGCAGACCAGACCATTCACAGAGTCTGGAGTTTCCAACACTGCGGTGATCTGTAGTCTGGAGCAGGTGACCCCACAGGAGGAGAGAGAGACGAGGGGAGGCTAGCTAGGGAAGGGGAGAAGAAGATTCTGTTCAGACCAGAGGCTTATGGGAAGCTGAGAGTGTTTTCAAACCTCAGGTCTAGGGGATGCTTTTTGTGGTCCCCAAGGTCCTGCATGTTGGAAGGGAGGGCAAGCCTGTGGGGGACCTTTGTCTTGGGATCATCAGGATCGGAAACAAGACAGGAAAAGACATTTCCCAGGAGAGTGTCTATTCATGTCTATCGGAAATGGCTGACACCGGCGCAGTGTAAGGGACAACAGGGTGGGGCTCACTCTGGGGGTTCTTTTATTCATTCAGCAAACACCGCAGGGCCTCACAGTGTCTCACACTGCACTAGATAGAGCTGGCTCAGCCAGAGCCTGTTAGACAGGCACACAGGCAGAAAGGGCCAATGTGCTCCATGCCCAGCAGGAAGTTAAGTTTGTGGAGCTGGTGGCTTGTTCTGCCCTCGGAGGGCTGAGGTGCCCGTCTGAGCAGGTGGCCTGTACACGGCACGTTGAGGTGGACATGGCCACAATGGGGTCCCTGGGCTTCTGCCTTCCTGAACAAGAAGATGGCTCCGTGACTATGTACTGAACAGTGGGACCTTCGGGAGCAGGGGTGAGAGGTGGAGGGTGGGCAGAGAGAGGTACAGAAGAGGCCAGAATGCAGCAAGACGATCCTGGACACCTACCCAAGCCTGGATGTTGACCTTCTGGCTCTTGGAACCCTAAGGAACATAGCTCTGTTCTTAACAAATTCTCTAGCCTCGGGTCTTCCATTACAGCACGTATTTTCAAATATATTCACACTCATTTAAAAATGCTCATAAGTATACTTATTTCTATTATTATTTTAATGACTAGATCTTATAATACATAATGATTTTATACAGCACATAAAATCATATAAAGTTATATAAAAATAAAAACAAATAGTGGTAATACATGCCTGTGACCCTAGTACTCAGGAGGTTGGAGTGAAATAGAAGTCACTCTAATGAATTCCAGATCAGCCTGAGCTACGTGTGCTCCAGTGTATCATACCTATATATATCCATAATGCACTCTATAGAAATCAACACACATCTACTCTTTAAGGATGATTACTTGATGCCCCTGGGTGATGGGCTGGGTGGGGCTAGGGTCTCATTCCTGTTATGACCCTGCTGGAAAGAGCTACAAACACTCCAAAGTCTTTTTCAGTGACTATGGAAAGTTGTCCCTATGGAGAGCTGAGATTTCACAAGCCTCCTGGGTCTGTGGGAACCCAGGAGCATCCTCCCAGAAGTCAGACACTCCATCTCCATTTGCCTCACCACAACCACGTGTCTTTCTTGGGGACCCTGCAAACTCCAGTGGTTTATGAATGTCCTTGCAACCTCTGGGTAGTGTCCCCTAAGAGAAGATGGGAGACTTGGTTTCCCACCAGCTATCTTCCAGGGAGATGAACATGTTCTTCCCATCACCCCTAGCACCTATTGACACATTCCCAAATCTCTGCCAGTCTCCAGATGCTCTTCCCAAACATCTGGAAGAAGCTTTCCTTAGCCCCTACCTAGTCGGTCTAGGCCAGCAATAATCTTTTGCCCAGGAACATAAGAACATCTCTCAAGGGTACAGCCCCAAAAATGTGTAGGAACTCTGGGTGCTAGGCTAAGTGTCCATCTGGCTCTGAGCAGTTCCCCAAGCACACCATGATGTATGTGGTGTGACCTGATGGTGTCCTGGTTTAAGATGAACCTTATATTTGTTGACATTTGACTTCAAAAAATTTTTCAACTCTTAGAGCCTGTGGTCCTGCAAAGAGGTTAGAATCCAGGAAAAATGTGGATGGTAGGTGAGTGCTGTAGAAGATTTGGAGTGAGGTGAGAAATAGAGACAGAAAGATCAGGAGTTCCAGGCCAGCCCTGGATACATAAAACTGTCTCAAAACAACAAAATAATGGCTGCCATTTGTAAATTCTGTGCATACTAACAGCAACAGTGACCTTTTGGGTGTGTTTCTTGCATGAATACAAGGACTGGATTTCTCTCTTAGCCACAGCCCCTTGGCACATATTGGAAGCTCTGCAAGATAGCCTTCTGCCAAACTGTTGTGATAAAGATTCCCCATCCCCGACACTCACTCCTGGCTCAGGCACTCTCTCCTTCAGAAACTGCCTGGAGACTCTGTGCATAGACCCTTGAGGGGAGCTGGTGCCAGGTCTTCCCTGATTCTGCTTGCTCAGCTCTCTCTATGCATGTCTCTCGCCTCAACATGTCCCTCAACAATCTTCCCTGTATAAAACCCACATACCCACCCTGTCATGAGGATACTGTGACCCCAGGTGACAGAGGAATCTGGGCAGGGTATCCCTCTACACTCACACAAGCAAAAGCTTAGGTCTCCAGGATGGTGATGTCAGGGGAAACTTAGGACTTTATGGCCCTGAGAGCCCTACTGACTGGCCACATAATCCAGTGAGCTACCAGATGGCTGGGCATGTGCGAGGAAGGGAGAAGTCTTGTGTTTTCTGTGCTGACAGAAATATAAGACTTACAGTGACATCTATTGCCTCATCCAAAGAATTGGGGTGACTTTAGAGGGAGACATTGAAGTAGCAGGTGGAATTACACTGCTAACCAGTCTTGAGACAGAGTGATGATTCTGGTACATTTGGTACCAATGTAATGACAGGTGAGCGTGGTAGCACATGCTTGTCATTTCAGCACTTGAGAAGTAGAGGCAGAAAGATCAGGAGTTCGAGGCCAGCCCCAGACACATAAAACTGTCTCAAAACAACAAAACAATGACCGCCATTTGCAAATTCTGTGCATAGCTGTCACTATTGTTACTAATAGCAACAGTGACCTTTTAGGCATGTTTCTTGCATGAATGCAAGGGCTGGATTCCTGTCCTAGCCACAGCTGGAGAGGAATCCAGATGGACAGGAGAGGGAGGTTAAAGAGAGAATCAGTGATAGAGGTTGTCTGTTCACTGTGGCTTCAGGAACCAAGACACATGATTGATGCCCTCTCCCCTGTGGGCCCCCGTGTGCCCGGAGGTGGCACAGTGGGACTGACCCTGTGGAGCACAACTAGAGACCTGCTGCTTCTTTGAGGGTCATGAACAGGAGAGATGTGGGATCCTGCAGGCCTTGGCAGCATTCCCCTGAGCCAGGGGAGGGTCCAGGAAGCTGTGAAGAAAGCAGGGGCCTGAGGAAAATGCTTTCCATGGAGAGCAGAGGGTGGAGCGAGCAGAATCTTAACATTCCATTTCAGGGAAAATGCTATAAAAATAGGGTCTCTGGAAATCCCTCTGCCCCTCCACATGCATCTGGAGGTGGGCAGGTCACCGCCTCACGCGCAGCATCTCCTAGCTGGGATGGACTTCCCCAGACACTTTCAGGAAACCTGGCAGAAAAGGCCTCTAAAGAATGAGACTGGCCGCTGAACTCCTTGGCAAAGGCCATGTTAGCGAGGTCTCCAAACCTCCTCGGATTTTCACAGGAAATTAAAATGCAAGAGATCAAGGCATCTGCCCAAGGCCACAGTCACAATGGCGTTTCCAGGCAGTTGCGGAGAAGTCAGGCATTTCTCCTCCAAGCTTAAATATAGTCAGCACCACAGCCCAGCAGCCCCCACCTGCTTGTGGTCAGAAGTGATATGGTGATTTCTGATGCAAGCTAGTGTCAGCTGTCAACTTGACAGAACTGAGTGCCACTTGGGAGAATGGCCTCTGGACATGCCTTTGGGAGATAATCTTGATTATATTAATTAATGGGGGAGGACCCTTGACTGTGGGCAAGGGATCTGGAAATGTATAAAATGGAGGAAGCCAGCTGAACACCACTCTTCACTTCTTTCTGTGTCTTGACCGTGGATGTGCCCCACACTCCTGCCACCTCAGTGGATCGTAGCCTTGAACTAGAAGCTGAGTCAACCCTCTCTCTCTTCAGTTGCTCTGTCTGGCTATTTGTCCCAGGAGCAAGACAAGATGCTAAGGCAGATGAAAATCAAGGGTAGCAAACTGCTGTCGAAGACCTGTGTGGTTAGGTCACTACTTGGAGTATAGAAAGTACTGTGAAAAGGGACAGTGTGGTCACTGGTGGGTAAACCAGGGCCATCAGCGCAGAGTCTTCGTGTCCTCTTTCAAGCAGCTGGCCTGCTACCTCTTGGGCTTCAAAGGCTACTACACCCCAAGCTGGGTAAGGACCCCCTGGCAGAACCACAGGTGAGCTGTGACTTCCCAGGCACTGGCTCCATCTGGGGACTTGTCTCCAGGCTGAGCTGGTCTCTGGCCATGCCACTGCTTTGCCACATTGCACATGTTAGGAACTCGGAGTCTGCCTTGTTTGCCTGGATTGTCTCCTTGAATTAAAATCTCTACTCTGAAATTTAGGGATCTTCCAACTTCCTTTGAAATGAGGACCATGTGTCAGGAAAATGCTCGCCTCAAATTCTGTCTAGGGATGCTCTGGAATGTCTGTTTCCATGAAGATACAGGTTGCTGTGATGTCACCCTTCAGTGGTGATTTGCTTGGAGGTCATAGTTCACAAGGATGATCTCTGTCTATATAGTTTTTCACTAGAGTAAGATGGGGGTTCCACAGGTTATCTAGACCCAGACTTCAGAAATAATTGGGGTTAGATACCACTTTCCACAGTGGCCCCTCAACTGCAGGAGTGAGGGACATTAAGAAAGATGTCCTCTGTCCAGATTCATGCATGTCTAGGTTTACTGAGTGTCTGGAGTGGAGATATTTAAATTTAACCTAGAAGGAGTGGCAGGCATCTTTGGGGTAACCGTTAGCTCTGAAATCCCCCATTTCTTTGTTTCCAAGACACGTCATCCATCAAAGATGCTTGGAGAATTTTTTTTCCATTTTCCCAGCTAACCAAAAAGAAAACAGATGCAAGGAGAGAAGCCAGCCGCCCTGAACCAGTTCCTCCCCGGCCTCAGGGCATGCTTCTCTGCAGGGTAGGGCAGGGGTGAAAGCTAGTGCCCTAAACATCTGACTGTGCCAGGAATCAGGTTGGGAACCTCTGTTTCTGCCTGGCCACATGAATGAGGGGTCCTCTGGGATGCTACTTCAAATGCCAAGGACACCAGCCCCCTCCAGATCAATTACCTGAGGTCATCTCAGTTTTGACCACATCCCAGATAACTGTTCACATCTTTGCTGGAAGGCAGTCCCCTTAGCACATGACCCAGCTATCAGCTGAGAGTCTGCGTTGGCTCCGCCCTGACTGTGTAATTGCTTGAGTATAAGGACCCTGCTGGGCTCCTTTGTGGTCTTACTTTGCCAGTGGCTATTGGGAGAGTATCCTCATTTTCCATCATGGCCCCATGGTAATTACTGCCTGTAGTGCTGTGAGTTGCTGGCCCAACTGGGCTAGCTGCTGTTGCCAGTGACCCACAGAGGTTGTTTGGAGACAGGAATTGGATTAAGTACAAGGCCACCAGTGAGCTGGTGAAGATTCGGTTCCCGAGTGGCCCACCCACAAGCCCCTCACGGCATGTCCACTTCACATTGTCCTAGACTGAGAAGAATCAAGAACAAGGGATGACAGCACAGGAGTCCCTCTCGGCCGCTGCAGACAAGAGCCCGAGAAACTCTCACTCCCCCTAGAGGAACACCTGACTCACTCTTGAGGGAGGGGGGACAAAACTGGATCTTCCAGGAGTGGAGACTGATCCAAGCATTATTGGGTCAGTGGGACCATAGGACTGTCTGCTGCCTGCCCAGAGAGGGGATGGGGAGTTGTGGAGAAGAAAAAATGACCTGATGTGGTGGGAGGGGGAAGGGACCTTGAATAAGGATATACAGGGATGGCAAAAAAAATTCAGAGGGAAAGCTGAACACAAAGTAAATATATGTGTAGCAATCTTATTTGCATTATCACCCTTGATAAGTCATGCTTATGATTTTTACCTTCTTTATAGTTATTGTTAACTTATCAGCATTTTAAATTCATTTTACTGTTTTTCTTGATAAATACAAAGTAAATAAAGGAAAAAAAAAGAGCCAGAGAAACAGGAGTTATGGGTCCAACTTTGTTCCAGCCACTTAGCACTGACCACTGAGCATGCCTTCTTAGGATACACAGGTATTTTAGATTAGGATACACAGATATTTTAGATTAATAGAAGAGCTATACTCATAACAGGAGCTACCTAAGTCACCTTAGGGTCTGCATGCACCTGACTAGGGTTTTGTACTCCTTCCACGGGTGATTATAAAAGGGAGAGGGGGGTCAAGATATATAAAAGCGAAAAAGTGACCATGTACACTAGACATGTGGGCAGGCCAAGAGCAGCCTGGGACAAAGCATCTCAGAGCTGGTTAGAAGGAAGAGAGCAGCAGGTGGAACCTGGGGCCACACACAAGCATGTGTGCGTGCACATGTGTGTGTGTGCATGCACAGGCAGGTGTGTGTACTGTGAATGCTCATTTGTGTGCTTTTTGTATGTTGGGGATCAAACCCAGGGCTTTGAGCATACTCGGCTGACATTCTCTGCTCTGACCCATACCCTCAGCCCCACTACTGTTTTCCAATTGTAAAAGACAAAGCAGCCTGGGGTGTGGGCTCCTCACTTTCCCCAGGCATCTCAGCTGTTTCCACTCAGGAACCAGCCACTCAGAGCAGTCCGCACATGTTAAAGTAACTAGGCTCTTCTCAGGACAGGGGCAGTTTAAGGATCATCACAGGATTCTGGTCCCTGAGGAACCAGCTATGCCTGACGATCAGCTCTCACTCTAAGCATTTAGAGCCCATCACTCAAATAAGATGGGTATGAGCATCAGAAGGTGGCTCCTGTACCCCTGCACACACTTCATTGGCCAGCCCTGGTCATATGGGCACTTGTCCAGTATGCTCAGGAGGTTAGAAACTGGGTTCTAGACACAGGTGCCTGGTGCCACAACTGGGTGGACAGTGGGCAGTTGGTCCTGCTGCTGAAAAAAAAAAGTTCCTAGTTCCCCTGTAGAATCCCAGTCAGGAAGAAGAAGAAGAAGAAGAAGAAGAAGAAGAAGAAGGAGAAGGAGAAGGAGAAGAAGAAGAAGGGGGGCTGGAGAGATGGCTCAGAGGTTAAGAGCACTGACTGTTCTTCCAGAGGACCTGAGTTCAATTCCCAGCAAAAACCACATGGTGGCTCACAACCATCTATGATGAGGTCTGGTGCCCTCTTCTGTAAAACTGTATGCATGATAAATAAATAAATCTTAAAAAAAAAAGAAGAAGAAGAAGAAGAAGAAGGGTCCAGCCTTGGTGCCAAGGGCTTCATTTAGCAATGCCCAAAGTATTGCCCCTCCCAGGGGACACACAGTGAAGTCTGTTGCCAAAAATGGTTTGAACTGCCAGGCAAAGCTGCCTGCAGGGTGCAATTAGCCCAGTTCTCAGACAGGGGATGGAAGATCAGCTCCCCTCCATGACCTGAATGGGTCATTTGTGGCTCAAATGACAGATGAATGCAATAATTAGGACCATTTAGCAAAGAGGAGGTGAAAGGTCACACCGTGAGGCCACCCTTCTCCTGTTACCTCCAGTGAGGGGTGACTGCCTCGGAGACTTACAGACCCATGCTGCCTGACAGACCAAGATGCTGGCTACCTCCATCAGCTGCTGCTGGTGTCCCCAGGACTGTCAGAGCAGGCACAGGCTCCAGGCAATGATGTCACAGGCAGGATCCAGACCCAGAACCCCAAAGGACTGTTTCTCAGCAAAGGGACAAGCTGGGCTCCCACCTGGATCACTTGGTCATTTCAAATGGGAAGTTCCCAGGGTCCTGGGGTATGAGTGTCGAGAAGGGCAGGGGCCTGTGAGGAGCAGGCTGAGGACAGGGCTGGTTCCCAAGACCTGACAGTAGACAGATGCTCGGCAGCAATGTTCTGAGCAACAGGTGCATGAGGCCCACCGTCCCCTCTATCTACTTATTCCTGATGACAAGGCTAAGGGCCTCACCCCCTGCCACTTGATTCTCAGTATTTAAGATGTCAGAGGAAATTTGTTGGAAGATCAACAGGAGAATCTTTCATAAATACTTGGGGGTGGGGTTTGAGTGCCTCTGCTAAGGCCTGGATAGCTCCCTGTGAAGTTCATTAGTTGAAAACCTGAATATTCAGTTCACAAGAGGTATTATATGGAAGGATCTGGGGAAGGGTTAGGGTTAGAGGATTTCTAGAGCTTCTCCTAGACTAGGATAGAGTCAGTAGGTCTGTAAGAATGGGTTGAAGGACTTGAGTGGGCTTTCTGCTGCCTCACCCTGATGCCCCAGGCCACACTGACACTATGTCATGCCCAGTAGGTAAACAGGACATGCTGCTTGCCCTTGCTCTTCCAAGAGCCAAGTGAATTTATCTTCAGGAGCCATCCAGCCCTCTATGCTAGGTTATAGCCACAGATCAGAATCAAATCTCAGGTCACCGAACTGGGTCCTCAGGAACATAGCCTTTTCCCCTGCTAGCTGTCAGCCAGTGTGTCTTCCCTCGTGGATCTGAAATCACTCGAAACCAGGCTGGCACAGAGATGTGTGCTGTGCTTTCATGGCTGCTCTGAGGCCTGCACATGTATTTCTATCCTCCCCAAAAGTTACATAAGAAAGCCGGACATGGTGATGCATGCTTACATTCTTCAGCATGCAGGAGGCAGAGGCAGAAGGAGCTCTGTGAGTTCAAGGCCAGCCTCAAATTACACAGTGAATTCCTGCCTCAAAAGAATGTGTGTGGGAGGAAAGCTACACATTGGTAAACAATGTGCTCAGACTCAGTGTCTAAGACTTGGAAGCCTAATGCCTCGCTCCCACATTCTCCTGCCAATACAATGGTTGCACAGAGAACCCCTCTCTCTATCTTGGTTTTATATTCCCCTCGATCTCACCAACAGACTGAAAACACACATGAGTGGGCACCACCAGGCATGCTTTCTCCTTCTCCAGGCCTCAGTTTTGCTGCACAATCTCTGACTACCCAACTCCAATGTCTCATGGTTGATAATAGAATTGAATCAAAGACAGCTTATGAACCTCTTGATTTTATCTTACTGGTTCCAAAGCCTTCCCAGAACAGGAGTGGTTCCTCTTGGGCAGCTCTGACCCTCGGGAGTCCCTCACCTCCAGCTCAGTGGTGTACTTTTCCATCTCCTATCTCAGTGACTCTCAACCTTCCTAACGCTGTGACCCTTTAATATAGTTCTTCATGTTGGGGTGACCCCCAACCACAAAAGCATTTTTTTGTTGCTGCTTAATAACTGTAACTTTGTTACTCTTATGAATCATAATGAAAATATCTGATATTTAGGATGGTGTTAGGTGACCCCTAGGAAAGGGTCAGACACCCACTTTCAGAGGTGACAGCAGCTGGTAGTAAACAGGGAATCACTGCACTCCAAGACACCCAGGACAAGTGGCCCGGAGTGGAGAGATTGTCCTATATTGTGTCCTGCTTGGCCTCACAGATGAGAGACACAAAGTCACCAGGCCAGGACACCTCACAAGCTCAGCAGCCTCTGCACCTGCCTGTGTGTGTCAGGGCTGGGGAACCCTAGACAAGTCTCTGGCAGAGACCTCTGAAGACTTCTGCAGGTGACTAGTGTATGGCAAGGGAAGTGCCCTCTGTTTATCTGCCTCTGTTAGGAGGACGGAAGGAAGAGGCCCACAGTGTTTGTTTGTGGAGGAGGTCACTGGGTCCCTCAAAAACTGCCCAGACCTAGGAGCTCCTGGGGTCAGCCTGGTCCCTAGAGAGGAATTCTTTTTGTTTTATTGTGTCATTTAAGGACCAAGTGTTTAAGTCACCAAAATATATAGCCCTGTAGAATGCAGACACTGGAGATAATTAGGAAGCAGGGATCAAACAGTCTTGTCCACAGGCACCAAGAAACTCAATTCCAGGGGAAGGGATAGCTGCCCCCACCCCAGCCAGTGGTCAGCCACCCTGATAGAAGGCCGGATCAAATCGGCTTCTTGTTTCCGAGGCTTGCCTTTAATTTCTTCCGGAACCAGGGGCTAAATCACTCTGAAATTGCCTGGGAACTCAGGAGCAAGTGAACCAGGATCTTAAGACCTAGGAGACAGGGGTTCTGGAGGCCTGGCTTTCCTGAGTTGAGCTGTCCAGCTCTGGAAGTCCACTTGGCTAGCTGGAGAAACAGAGGTGCCTGTCGTGACTGGATAGACTGGGATAGGTTGAGGTGGACCTGCCCACAGCTGTCAGGAATAGGGCTGTCTGATGACTCCATTCCTGCTCTTATTTTCTTATCCCACCCCCGTATAGTTTAAAGAGAAACTGAGGCACAGGGAAACTATGTGACTGTGAGGCTGGAACCAACCCCCTCAGCCTGAGAGCCCCACTGCCTTAGGAAGACAAAGCTCTTCTTTCTCTGTGGGGACACACTGGCATGCACCCTATCATGTCAGCCACACCCTGGGTGGTTGTTTGGAGTTGACTTTTCCTGGCACTGGGGATGGGACAGGGTGGCAGTGTACAGGATGGTGCCCACTGAAGGACCTGTTCAGCAGGACAACAGCTCCCTTTGTGGCTTTGGTTTTGGCTTTGTCATTGAGACAGGACTTGTGTTGTTTGGAACCCTTTCCACCTGAGCTCTGTCCCCAGACCCACAATGGAAGAAAAGAACTCACTCCCCAAAGGTGCTGGTTTGGTGGCTCATGCCTTTAACACCAGTGCTTGGGATTACAAAGGCAGATGGATCTCTGTGAGTTCGAGGCCACTCTGGTCTACATAGCTAGACCTTGTGAGTGTGTGTGTGTGTGTGTGTGTGTGTGTGTGTGTTGGGGGGGGCTCTCCAGGCTCTATTAGCACACCACTACAACACATGTGTGCTTATGCATCCACAAACACACACATAAAATAATAATAAAAACATAAAATGTAGCTAAGTGATATAATTAGTGCCCAGACACAATTTGATTTTACTTGTGTGCTTTGTGAGGTCATGTTCTCATGCATGTCCTTGGGGATCTGTGAAGACTTGCTGGCTCCCATGCCACTGCTTTATGGACAGGGAAATGTGTATGGCTGAGCTGAGGTCAGAGAGCTGAGACTCCATCTAGCCAGAGCCATTCCTGTCTCTGCTGCTTCTTCTTCCTGGAGATGTATACTATACTCCCATCACAGAGGCCTTGTAGACATCGAAGCCGGAGCCCAGCACAGCTCAGAGTTAGCACTAATCTGATTTCAGATCCCACAGTGCAGATTTTGCTGTGATTTTGGCTTCCGAACCTAATTAAGTCAGTTCCACTATTATTGGGTTTGAAAGTAAAACACAACTTCATAATGAAGAACAAAGCACAGATATAAAGGTGTTGCCATGGGGATGGAACGGATGAATCGGGAATCAGGCAGGGGGAGCAGGGTATTCCAGAATCAGATTGAGCCATGATCTGTGTGAATGGTAGCTTCCCCTTCATACATGGCTCCCTTTGGAAAGAATATCAGAGTAATATAATAATAGATGTGGCAGCTCATTCCTCCTGTACGGCCAGCACTCAGGAAGCCGAGGCAGGAGGAAGCTGAGACAGAAGAATTGCTGAGAGCCTGAGGCCAGACTAGGCTATATAACAAAGCTATTGGAGCAAGAAGACAAGAAAGGGAGGAACAGAGGGAGGGAGGGAGAAGGAAAACGGGTCAGACCAATCAGAATCTTCCAGAATCATATCCGGCAACCTCTTCCTCCTTTGTTTTAATTTGTAGGGCCACTTCCTGGCCGTCACCCTAAAACCAAGTCCCCTCATCTTGTGACATCCGAGTGCACAACTAGATAGCAGAGAAGCTCACATCCTCAAAGGCTTGGGCCGGAGAGATTGACAGCAGAGGTTTTGTGGGACCTGGGTTCCAATCTTCCCCAGGCACAAATGATGTAGTTCTCAATGTAAAATGCCAAACACATTCCCTGCCTCCCATAGCCTTTTCTCATTTTCTCCACAGCGGAACATTACCTCCAAAGCTCAAAACCTTCAGAAGAGGAAGCCAAAGAAAGGATTCCTCAAACAAGAATAAAGCTAACTTGCAACAAAATGCATTTAACACAGACTATGTAGCAAACAACAATCTCTCTGTGTGTCCCCAAACAGAAGAGTGAGCAGCTAGCTTTTCATTAGCAATTTTTGAGTCAGATTCTCACACTGGATTGGCCTCATGCTCATGGCAATCCACCTGCCTCAGTCTCTCAAACACTGGGGTGTATAAGCATGAGTCAACATTTGCAGTCTAACTGGCTGGTTAATGTTTTAGGAGTCAATGTTTATTGAGCATCTGCTGTGTGGTGGACGTTGTCCTTGGAACTGGGGATACTGTGTAGATGAGGACATAGGTTGTTTGATTCTTGGATCCCTAGGGCACTAGAGGACAGAGATAGCAGTGCAAGGAGAAGGTGATTGTCATAGCCCCATCATTCCATCATGCTTGATGTCTCTCCTATTAGGAGAGACATCTATTAGATGTCTATTCTATTAGAAATGAGCCCCTTTCTGCCTCTGAGTCAGGCACTCCAGAGGTAACTCATATACAGCCCTGCCAGGCCCACTTCCCCATGGGTCAGCAGAGGCCTGCAGGCTATATTCTGCTTGGGCTACAGAAACATCTGATAGAGACAAGACCCTCATGCTTGTACAACAACTACCATACCCACCAAGTCATTCTCAACTCCTTAATTAAAAAAAAAAAAAAAAAAAAGATGTAAACAGAGCTGTGGAGATAGCTCAGTGCAAAGTGATTGTTGTGCAAACACAAGAACCTGAACTCGATCCCTAACATCCATGTAAAAAAGCTGGGTAAGGTGGCACATACTTGTAATCCTAGTATGGAGAGGAGACAGGTGGATCTTAGGGGCCAGCCAGCCTACCCTACTTGATGAAGTTTAGAATTCCAAATCAATGAAAACCCCTGTGTCACAAGAAAGGTGGCAGTACCCGAGGAATGACTTCATACCTGAAATTGACGTCACACCTTGCTCACGAAGCACACCTATAGCAGCCCCACCTCAAGACGGAGTCCTAGAGCCCATGGGGGGATGATGGAGCAGAAAGGATCCAGCCTTGGGCTTGTATGTCCCAGCATAGCTGGGCTCAGAAGCAGCCTGCCATTTCCAGAGGATTCTCTGCATCACAGTCCTTCAGGGAAAAGCTGCCCCTCCCCCATCCCAAATCTACCCCTTTTCCCAAGGAAGTGTTTGTCTCCTTCATGTGAATTCCAGAACACTCCCTGCCCCACTTTCATTTTTGAACAAGAAAACAAATGTTTGTTTGAGTATAGGGAACAAGCCTGGTCTCCCCTCACTATGTGTGTGGTTGACAAAGGAATGCATGACCACAGGCTGGGAACAGTATTTCTCTTTGCTCAAAGACCTGTGTCTTGTGATTTACTTACAACAGGGGGTCCACCTGTGGACTGGGGAGATGGCTCAGTCAGTAACCTAGACCGTGTTCCATCCTCAAAACTCATGTTAAACAAAAGCTAGGTGTGCCAATGCACTCTTGTAACCCTTCTACTGAGCCTGTGCTCATGCGAACACACACAGGAGAGTCACTGCATGCACACTCCAACTTTGCTTTTTCACTTCATAATCTCACTTACTAATTCACATGTGTACCTGTGTGGAGGCCAGAGGGTGATGACAGATGTTTTTCTCTTTCGCTCTCCCACCTCAGCTAACTAGTTAATTATTTTGAAGCAAGGTCTCTCATTGGACTTAGAGCGGACCACATGCTGATCTGGCAGCTGAAAACCTCCACCTAGGGTAGGGTTGCAGGCTAGCCCACTACACCAGCCCCTAACTGGATGCTTGCAGCTTAAATCCAGGTCCAGCTAGTTCTTCCTGGCTATCTTCCTAGCTCCCCACTTTCGAATTTTGAAACACTCTCACTCGCTAAGTTGCCCAGGCTACTCTTAAATACCCTCTGTAGCCCAGGCTGGACTTGTATCTCTTGTCCTCTTGCTTCAGACTCCTGAATACCTTGACCTCATGCTCATGACATGAGGCCTGACTCTGCTTTGTCTCCCTGTGTTCTCATTTAATTAGATCACTGGAGCCCAGTGAGTCTACCTACTAGGCCTCAAGGTTGTTTGGGGCAAAGAAAGAGCCATAGAGGGAGGGAGGTAACAGGCGATCAGCCTGGAGACAGGCTCCTCAGCAGGGATCTTGTCACCGGGAAAACAAACCATGTGACTCTTATGAGCCTCAAACAGTTCTACATCGAAAATAGTGAAAGGAAGCAAAGAGGAAACAGAGGCAGGGGGATGTCTATGGGGAGCACTGCCTGCTCACCCAGATGCAGGATGAGCCACAGGAATTCCCAAGAGAGATCTGAATGGCCCATCAGCTTAGGCAGAGGTGCTGACCACGCTCGGGGAGGGACCTTTCCGATTTCCCTTGAGTTTGAAGCAGCCTCCCTTAGGGCTGCAGCTGGGCCACTGTGAGAATTAATATGCCTGTGGCTAGGAATGAGTGCACTGCAGAACATGGGGGTCTTGGCTCTGCCATCCCATTCTTTGCTGTAAAAAGAGTGAAGAGCGAGGTCCAGAGGACCAGGAGGAGGAGCCTGGACCAGGGAAAGGATGAGGAGAGAGAAGAAGAGAAAGGAGAAGGTGGAAGGACTGAGAAAGGAGTAATTGTGCTCATCTCCTTGGAACATTCCGGAAGTGACCCGAGGTACACAGCCAGCCCCTGTGTCAGTCTGGGCTGCTGCTGGGTCCCGCACTCTACATTCTAGATAGAATCGCCCTGTTGCGCTGGGTCCCTCAGGCCTGTGATGTTAGTTGTACTTTGCCTCTGCGGTAAATGGATATTATTTCATTACGGGAACAAATTATTATTGCCAAGTGAGTAGAGAGCAAAAGGAGCCCTGGGCTTATTAGATCCAAACTTCCTGAGGCTGATGGGCCTGCCGGCTGCTCCGCCTGCATAAATCCGCTTTTAATTATCGAGCGACACTGGCTTAATGCACCATAGCTGTCTCATCACATTTAGAGCACGCGTCTACTTAAGATATTTAATTTAAAGTGATCGCTTTAACTTCTCCACATTTCCCAAATTTGTGCTGATGGTGACCTGCTGGTTTGCAAATTCTGCCCCCCATCTCTCCCCCTCTCTCTCTCCCTCCCTCTCTCTCTCCCTCCCTCCCTCTCCCACCTGGGCCTCCTGTTACTGGAGACAATATACACATTGGGGTTCTCTTCCCTGCCAGCCTCATGGTCCACAATGACAGAAGTCCTTCATACACACATGTCAGGCTTTGAGAATCCACTACTGTGTGCCACGGGCTCCCTGGGTACCAAGTATGGGAAGGTTGTGGGAGCATCATCACCAAGGCTCAGCTGCACTCTGACAGGAGGACTGAGACACCGGCTACACAGCTGGTGGCCACTGAGTCATCTGCTTCCTGAGCTGCCCATCCTGATGATCTATATGAACTCGTATGTGCATATGTGTGTGCATACGTCTGTGTGTGTTCCTGTGGTATCCAGAGGACATCCTCAGGCAACCCTCCTCAGGAGCCATTCACCTTGTTGAGATTCTTGGGGCCTGGAGTTCTTCGATTATTGTAAATGGATGACCAGGGTGCCCGGGGAAACACCTCCACGGCACTGGGATCACAAGTGTGTACCACATCACCGATTTTTTCATGAGGGATCTGGGTTTGAACTCAGGTCCTTGTACTTGCAAGGTCAGGATTTTAGCAACTGATCCATGTCCCAGCCCCTCTTTATTGTTCTTTATTTCTACATACTATCAAACTGGAACAAGGCCCCCCCCATATCTGATGACATGGACCAGTCACTAATGGTTTTGTAGTATGGAAGGCTCTGGCCAGGGCTCTTTATCAAAAGGTCTGTTCCCATTGGGGTCTTAACTAATATCATTGAATCACAGCTCCAGTGTAGATGTCCCCATGTGCGTGACCTGTACCCTTCATCCTGAAGATGAGGACATTTGGAGTTTGGTGACTTTCTTACCCGAATACAGATGAACCAAGCCATATGCTGTCCACCAAGCTAAAGCGCTGGTGCTGGGAAATTAGGAAATATTAACGGCCCAGAAGCTTGCAGCTGAGCTCCTGCTGTGGTCTTTTTAAGGCAGGAAAATGCTATGGGGTCTTTCCTGAAACATAAAACCATACAAAATAAATGTGTGCCAGTGCTCTAGTCCCCAGACAGACGTTCCTTCTGGAAGGTTCTCAGGTATGGCAGCTGCATGATGACTGCATACTAGTAGCTCTGTGTTGGCTGTATGTCAGCTGTATGCCAAGTGCAACACCTGCATGACTGCATGCTGCCTGCACTTTCTGGTCACCCTACCTCTGTGACAGGCTCTAAGTCTGATTCCAAGAAGAGTTTCTGAAAGAACAGAGCTTCTCCCTGGTGGACATCAGCAATTAAAATAAAAACAAATATTTATGGTCTTTCATACAGGCTGAAGGATGCAGGAAGGATTTGGCACTGGGTAGCAGGGCCTTTATCAATTAGGCCTGAGGGTTGGGTCTCCAGCCCCATCCCCCAGCAGAGCCCTGAGCTGTGTGGCACATCCGCATGGGGGAGGGGACAGCCACCTTCTGTTCCAAGCCAGGGTCTCAGCAATCCCCTTCCTCTAGCCAGCACAGGGTCAGGATTTGGAATCTGTCAGGAAGTAGGCACTTGGCAAGAAAAAAAAAGTCTAATTTTTAAACTTTAAACTAATTTTCAGGAAATCACACACTGCCATGCCACAGCACATTTTTTTAATATTTCTTTTCTTTTTCCCATCAGAAAAAAAAGCTCACACACTCTGACATGATTTTGTCTCGAGGGAATAGAAAAGTAAATCGCACACAGCATGTCACACACACACACTGGCATCATCCTCAGCTTCTGGCATGATGCTTAAAAAGAACTAAAGACAGAGACAGGATTTGTCTGTATGTGGGAAGAATGGGAAACTCCTGGCTCTCCTCACACATACACACATGCAGATATATACCTCATACACACACACACGCTACCACATTAAAAATGACTTGAGGGAAACTGAGCCCCGTTATGTCACAGTGGTCACAGAGACCCTGTGTCACTTTTAGTTCCCTTTCTCTACTTTCCTAAATTTCCCTCAAAGAAAGAACTGTGTTTGTATCGGCAACTAAATAACTTCAGGAGAACAGTGTCTCTAGAGGAAGACTCTGCATTTGAGGAAGGAGAGCCCAGAAGGACCCATCACTAGCAAATGTCAGGCTGAGGGCTGCCTAGCATGCATGAGACCCACGTTCTACTCCCAGCACCACAGAAAGCAGCTGTAATGACACAGCCTGTCATCCCAGCACTGGGGAGGTAGAGGCAGGAAGATTGGAAGTTCTAAGTCATCTTGGCAACATGGAGAGTTTGAGGGTAGCCTGGGCTAGTTAAGATTTGGTCTCTAAATTGATAAATAATAAGCAAACAAACATGCAAATAAATCCAAGGCTTCAAATTTCATTCCTGCTCTGGAGAAAACAAAACAAAACATCCAGCCTAATTCTGCTGCTTTCTGACTTTCTGGGCTTAGGAACACCCGCAGAAGATGTTGGCTGTATGCAGACATGGAGGTTCATGGCTTCCTGGCTTTTCCATCTCTCCTCCTCTGAAACTTCGTGTAAAAATCAAAGGAACTGAGATTCAAATCCAGTCTGTGGCATGGCCCAGAAAGAGAGGGAGGCCATGCGTGCACTTCTGGCTTTGTCTGAAGAGCCAGAGGTTGAAGTTGGCTGCGGATGGGGGGGTTGGGGTGGGAGGGTCACTGCAGACCTGCCTCACATGACATCTCCAGGAGAGGCTTGCCTGTTTCTTTCCTCTGCAGAGCGGTCCCTGGCTGCCCTCTCCTCCCTCTGGGCTGTGAGGGTCAGCTGGGATCAGAAGGAGCAGGAGATTTGCCCCAGAGCTCATGCGAGGGCCCTCGCCCCAACTTGGGGTAAACAAACTTGCCTTAAAGGTCACTTCTTCAGGCTCTGGCTCCAGCGGCCTGGAGGAAGCTGCAATCATTTTTCAGGGCTGTAAATGCCAGAGAGGAACGCACTGAGTCACGGCTTTCCTCCACTCCGCTGGCCAGAGAAGCCTCTTGCAAGGCGTTTCCTTGCCAAATAAAGTCGCTGCTTTCCGCCTGAACCCGGAATGGGCCTCGGGTAACCTCTGCTCAAGGGTCCTGGGACGTGAGCTTTTAAATTTAGAGTGGGAACTCGGAGTTTCCAGCCAAGGTGCTCACTCCAGAGGAAGCAGAGCTACCCCACCCCCACCTTCTTCCACTTGTGATTGGTGGGGAATCACAGGCTGCGCCCATCGGAAGACATTTTGGGGTACCCCCTCGGTTTCATTGCTATTTTTCTTTCAGCTGAATTTTGTGCGATTTGTTTTGGAGCAAAGTGAAAGGCTTTCTTTTGTGGCTGAAACCCTCCGTTTCTAGCTGAGCCATTGCCTACACAAGGGTTCTAGTACCCACGAGAGGGAGGCTGACATAAATCGTGAAGACAAACCTCGGTGAGACTGAGAGATCTCCTGTCCCCAAACACAGGCATTCCGCTCGTGAGGAACAGCCTCTTTCTAAAAATACCCGTTCCTGTTGCGACTGATGGTTGGGCTAGTTCATTTTAAAGTGTGACTGACTGATGACAGGGTCTTTCCCTCAGAGTTCTGAGACTTGAATGTCCAGGGAAAGAAATTCTAAAGGACAACATTGAACTTTAGGTAGGTGCCTGGGAAGCAGGGTGGCAGAAGGGCCATGGAGGACAGCTTGGGAATCACAGCCAGCTATGCTTCTTGCTTTCTGAAAAGCACTTCTGTACTTGGAGAGCTGCGCTCCATTGAAATTGGCTCCTGGTAAGGAAAACAGAATTGGAAGCTTGGAGCTAATCTGGCATCTGTATCGATAAAGTAAGAATTTTTTTTTTTTTTTTTTTTTTTTTTTTTTTTTTTTTTTTTTTTTTTTTTTTTTTTTTTTTTTTTTTTTTTTTTTTTTTTTTTTTTTTTTTTTTTTTTTTTTTGTGATGAACAAATGGACAGGTGCCATCCCAGGTTCCCTGGGATGTCTTTAGGTCCCTCTGCTACATTGCACCTCTGAGATCATGAACAAAGTCAAACTTTTCAGGTACCTGGATGGTAGCTCCATCTCCTTGGACAGCTAAAGCCATTGTCTGAGCATGCAACACTTTTTCAGAGACCTGGGGCTGAAAAGGTGTTCTTTTCTCTTTAGCCATCATAGTCCCCAGAGCCTTGGAAGTAGAAAAGTGTCTGATCTGGGAGGGTGCAGGGGGAGTCATTTTTCAATTATTTGCTCTTCTTTACAGCTGTGTGGCTCTGGGCAGGCCACCTTCTTCTCTATGCCCATGTCTGTGATGGAGAAAATAGTGGGCGAATGACATGCTTTAGGCACAGAGGGGAGCTTGCAAGGCTGCCCTGGAGACCACAACACAGCACTAAGCCCAGTGTAGGCTAATCACATGATCTGCCTTCTAAGGGTTAATGAATTTAAGCTGGAAATACAGAGGATAGAAGGGCGACCGCTCTGTATCAGGGGTTCGCAGACAGACATGCCATCTCTCCTAGAGAGACATTTGATCTTGTCCAGTATCTAATGATGGATGGGTGAGTGAATGAGCAGGTAGATGGATGAGTGAGTGGGTGGATGTTAGACAAATGGGTATATGGGTGATTGGATGGATAAATGGATGGGTGGGTGGATGGATAGATGAATGGATGAAAGGATGGATGGATGGATAGATGGGCAGATGGATGAGTGGGTAAGTGGACAGATGAATGGATAGATGAGCATTTGAATGAAATGGTGGGTAGATGAATAGATGGATGAGTGAATAAATGAATGAATGAGTAGATGGGTAGATAAATGATTAGATTCATGGATGAATGGATGGTTACATGTATGTCTGAATGGATGGGTAGATGAGTAGGTGGATAAATAGATAAATGGGTTAGGGTTAGGGTGTGGACCAGGTAGATGGATAGAAAGATGGATAAATGGGTAAATGGATTATCTGTAAATGGATGTGAGGGTAGATTGATGAATAGGTAGATGGGTGGATAAGAGTGGATAGATGGGGGGAGACCAATGGAAATTCAGATTGGGATTAGATTCACTGACCATTGAAGACCTTCCCTGCTGGAGGATCTAACCTTAGCTACTGATTCAGTTCACAGATGCATATATCCCCGATGGTGATGTACAGGGGAGTCTTTAAGGCTAGAATAGCATGAGCTGTACTTTTTTCTGTCCCAAGACCTCAGAGAAATAATTGACTGTTCTTAGCATGCTGACAGGGCTAGGTACTGGGTCAGCAGCCCCTCTGGGAAAGAATGGTACTTCTGTTTCAACAAACATTTGCTCAGCACGGTGATGGTCAGCATGTACGTGTCCACGCTGCAGTAGTTCCAATGCTGGCATCTTATTCTGAGGAGATACTGAGACTTTTATGCTGTAGGTCTTCCCTGTGGGGCCATTATTGTTCATGGAGAAGACTTGGCAGAAGTGTAAACGTGGTGAGGTAATGTACAGTGTTTGTAAATGATGTTGGTCATTCCTTCTGGTGCTACTGGGTGGAGAGTCAGCAGTGGTACAGGAGCCAACACCTTGGCTTTGAAAAATAAAGATATGTGATCCAGTGTATCCCAACATTTGCCCAGGCTGGCCCCAAACTTGTGGTGATCCTCCTGCTTCAGCCTCCTGAGTAGCTGGATAATAGACATGCAAGATCCTGCCTGGCACCTGAGGAATTTTATAAGGAATCTTGTTAGTGTTTGGTTTTCCTTTTTCCCCCAAAGAGCATCATGTGTCCTAATTCTGAGCAAAGGCAACGGATATCTAGGCTCTGCTTAGGCCTCCTTCTGCCTGCCAGGCCCCCAACAAGATGACCTCCCAGGGCTCAGAGCTCCCAGTGACCTCAGAGGACAGCTGATGGATCACAGGGCCAGTGGCCTATCTGGGTTGATAGGGTGATAACCTTTGAGTGCTGGCCTCGACTGAAGCCCTGGCTGCAGACCCCACAGTCCCAGATCCCCTCAGCAGTAAACAGGAAACCAAGCCAGTGCCTGGTGAACAGTGAAAACATGCCTTCCTGGACCTACCACTGGAACCTGGCTTCCCCTGGCATGGAGAGAGACCCAATTCCCAGGATGGACTGTGAGCACAGGTACCATGGGAAGGAGCCAAGACCTCGGGTCTTGAGCCACCCCTACCCCAAAGGCGGAACAGGGGTTAGGACAAGGGTCAGGGATAGAAATGGTAGAAACAAGGAGCTGGAACCATGTTGCTGTGATTCTTCTTCATCCCCTTGCTTCAAGGCTTGGTCTGCACATTTGGGGAAACTGAGTCAAGCTCATTCTGTTTCCCTGTGGATTTCTGCAGGCGATTATAGAGATCTGGAGGGTGGACTCACAGACAACCATTGAATCAGAGCTGCTATTTATAACTGTCTGGTGGCTAAAGTGAGTGCCAAACAAATGTGGGGATTCTGGAGTTTCGATCCTCAGATAGAAGCCAGATGGGTGTGGTGGCCCACCTGCAATTCCAGCTTCAAAAGAAGAATTCAGAATCACCAGAGCAAGCTGAGTAGGGAGATGAGCCACAGAGCTCTGAGTTTGATTGAGAGACATTGCCTCAGTGAATAAGATAGAGGAGCAATGGATAAAGAATTGGATAATGAAATGGATAAAGCCTCAACCTCAAGCTCCCACATGCGATCATCCATAGACATGTGTCCACACTTGCAAACACAGACATACACATACATGAAAGTGGAAAGGGATTTTTTTAAAAGCCTCATCAAAACACCCATGAGGTTTTCCCCTCTTCCGCTTTTCTTTATCCACACGTGTTCTGTGTTCTCTTTCCACTATTACTCTCTTTCTACATCCAAAATGATAACATAGTAAAGAAAATTAACAAATCCCTAGAGGTCTGATGGCCGAGTGTGGACACAGCACAGGCACAATGGCTCTGTCACAGGGGAAGCCGCAAAGCCACTCAGCTAAGGTGACTTTGGTGACTCACATGGCACAGGTCACTTGTCCTGTGTCTTTCAGGAGAGAGGGAAGAAGGAATTCTGGGTGCAGAGCACCAGAGGTGGCACCCACTTCCCCAGGACAACCACTATGATCTTGACATGTCTTGATGGCTAAGGGACTCCTGCCCAAGACACATATGGTGTGGTCCCTAGGTGTGTGCTCCCAAGGTGGTCTGCTCAGGATGTTTCTTGGCCAAAGATTTAAAACCCTCTCTTTGCAGGAGAAGCATCTCATGACCAATTTATGACAGGCTTAAATCAGTTTTCTTTTGTCATCATTTTAATGTGCTGTTATTTGTGCTTATTTTAAATTGTATTTATTCATTGATTTATTTTTTTTTATTTTTATTTTTTTTTACTTATTTGACTTTTTTCTTTTGAGAAGGAATTTTGTAGCTCAGGATAGCCTTGAAGTCACAGCAGTCCTCTGCTTCAATCTCCTCAAATGATTTTATACTGAGAGTAAAAAGAGAAATTTTCTTTAGAGTGACCAGGATAACAGACTCTAGATCACCTCTCCAGTTACTTTGTTTTCTGCCTCCATCATGCTTTGCATGATAAATACTTTGGTTTTAAATCCTGGGCTTCCTTCTACAAGGCCAGAGAGTGACAGACAGACAGCCTTGGTCTAGGGTCTCCTTCATGACCTTGGTTGTCACATCCATTATTATGCTCACATTTCAAAGACACACAGAAAGCTTAAGTAACTTGCCCAAGGTTGCACAGGAAACAAAGGGTAGAGCTGGGATCTGGACCCAGAGCACCCAGGGCTACTGTTGCAAGTGCCATCTGTGCTGTGTGGTCTATAATAGGGAGGAGGAGGGAGGAGGAAAAGAGGGAGGAGGGGAAGGAGGACTAGATTGTAGAGCCACCTTCTTGCCTCTGTTAGCCCCACCTGGAGTGAACCCAATTCTATACCTATTTGGGGGGAGCACTAATTCACAAGTGTTGAGACTGTGTCTCACCAAAGCTGTAACGCTCTGGCTCTGCCTCCTGGGTACTTATCAATGCCATCACCCAAGTATAGAGAAAAAATAAAACAAAGAAACACACGCACACAAAACAGCATCACTGTGCTAACAGGTGTGATCTTGAGTCTTAGAAGTCTTCAGAAGAGGGGAAAGCTACCTTAAAACTTCTAAGGCCCAGCGTGGCTTTGCTCTCGGCATCTTAGCCCTTATATAAAACTCTACAGTGTGCTGGAAGCTGCAGCAGACAGTTGGCTGTGGGAACTGCCTGCAGTGTCTTTCCTCCATCCCCACCGCTGCAGGGAAGCTTTATTTGTGGAATGTTGATGCATGCCCACTGTGATGCCCCATGAGAGTTGCCTGGGCCTGCAGAGCAGGTCACTGGGTGCTAGTCTCCCATGGCCTCTTCTGTGTCCCCTCCCTCAGGATGATGTTTATCTGGAAACACATCCAGTGAAACTGGTCTCTGGAGTGGCCCTCTGTCTCCTTCCCTCAGCGCCAGGCCCTCAGTCTCTGGCTTGCATTAAGCTGCATAAATCACAGGGCTGCTGTCAGTTCCCTCTGGTGAGGAAAGGGCAGATGGAAGCCAGGGTCATGACCTTCATGTTTCTCAGCGGGAGTGGACGCGCCCTCCACAGCAGGCGAGAGGCCTGTGCTGAGCTGAGGTGGGCCTTGGCGTCAGATGTGCCTGTGTGGGCGGCATGGGCACTGGGGTTTGTTTTATAGCCTGGCACAGCTGGCTATCTGCTTACCCGTTGACATCTGGTAGGAGGTGGGACTGTCCCAGGCAAAACTTCTGGACTAGGACAGGGTAGTGGGGGCAGGTTTGGGCAGTTAACCCTTGGGAGGGGACTTTGTTGCTTTACAGTGCCTCAGTTTCCTCACAGTGAGAAATATCTGTACAAGAATACCTGGCTCCTGATGGCAAGGTAGGTCAGGGATTAAAAACACAGGAAGTCCAGGAAGCCTAGCATACAGTAGGGAATATGGCACATAGTAGGTACTCAAAAAACCTGAATGTTACTGCCTTCCTGCTAAATGCAGAGGGTGTGGGCTCTCTAGGCAGCTCCTTTTAGCTTGGGCTGCAGAAGTGAGTTCAAAGTTACCTTTGGGGTGAGTGTTCCATGCACCGTATCCTGACCACAGTGATGGGGCTCCAGTCTAAAGGGGTACACTCCTGCCCTCATTGACCATTCTTGAGGAATTCCAGCATCTCTGCAGAGCATGTCAACAGCTTGAATGAGAGGGTCATCAGGGCAGGAAGGCTGAAACATGGTTTTTGGGGTATCTGGGGCACATCTGGGGTGCACCTGACAATACCTTCCTTTGCTTGGTCACTCTCTTTCCCAGCAGCCCCCACTTGTGGATGAGTACACTAACGGTGCAGCCCAGCTGAGCTCCACTCTGGTCAGGACAGAGCAGGTCCAAAGAGAGGAGACACTGGGAAGTCAAGCCATTCCTAAGAACATTCTTCAGCCATATCACTCCTTTCTAGATTGTTCTCCTCTGCTCCTTTCTCTGTGACATTCTGAGGCACAGCGATATTGTTTTTGGCAAGAAGAAAATGGGATCTGAGTCTCCCCAATCTAGAGAGAGACCTGTGTCCACATAGCCTATCCATTGCAAGTCTGTGTCACCAACTCTTTGTCTTCAAGGGCCCACATAAGATCCTGCAGGGCCCCTCTGGGCAGCTAAACTCACAAGAATGACTGTGCCTACTGATGTGGCCTCTAGGCACTAGCTATGTTCATCAGCCATTGTCCTGATGGGGGAAGGACACTGACAAGGGTTTGTCGGGGGGGGGGGGTGCAGCAACAAGAAGTGCCATTGGCATCACAGAGGGCAGGCGCTCACAGGGTCCTGAGATTCGCCCCTGTCCTTACCTATGCTGTCTTGTCTGTCATCATTTGGAGTGGTCCTCAGGTCCCCATTCTCTGAGGCGCTTAACAGATTCTTTAGGGTGCCTGCTTTCTCTCTGGACAAAGAAGCTCCTCATAGATGCTGGCCTCGGTACCCGGGTCTCATATTCTCATTGTGGCTGCTTCAATGGTGGGGCAAGCCTGGGATGATGGGGACAGTGAGGTCGCCTATGACCTCCAGGACAGAGCCTGTTGTCTGGGGTCATTGCTCACCTCTAATCTATAACTCTGCATGGTAGGAAGCTGTAAAGAGGCATCTGGCAGATCAGTACCTGGTGGACAAGGCCTGATGGAGAGTGATCTGTTCTGCAACAGTGTGCTGGCCCCTGTGTATAGCCCACCGAGACCACAGGCAGCCTGTAGTCACTCCGGTGACACTGAGTGTCACTGGGAGGATTGTGCCTTCTGTTCAGCATCCCCTCTCTGTGGGCAGCTGGGCTTCATTCCAAGGTGAGTCTCCAAACAGGACCATGGCTGGCCCTCCTGGGTCAGCAAGGGCTCTCCATTAGCCGATGACACAGGGCCTTCTGGGGGACATGCCTATTTGGGGAGTGTAGAAAGAGAAGGCAAGGACAGGCAGAGGCCTGCCTTCCTGTCTTTCCACTCATCAGTGAGCATAGAGCCAGTGGGAAGAAGGCTAGGCTGGGGGAACACAAGAGCTGTTGACTAGCTCCAGGCAGAGTCTTCCTCTTGGTGACCAGCATTGCTCTGATCGGAAGCAGCTTCCAGCCTCTCAGGGAGGTTTGGGTTTTAGAAGCTGTACAAAGGGAGATGGACCGATGATGATATGGCCATCTGAAGCAGCTTAGGAGAGCATGACCAGCTTCCCTAGTGCTTCTCCCCCTACCACCCAATGCAAGGCCACTGCCACCTGAACATTGCCTCTACCTTTTTTACTACAGCCAGGCTTAAGCTGGGGTACAGAGAGGTCAATACATTTGTCTCAGAGTGATCAGGCTCTGCAAAGCCCTGAAACGCTCACTGAAAGCTGGTGATCTCTGCTCAGCTTCTGAGGGTGCAAACCACATGTTCAAGGTGGGATACAGCAACACAGATCCATGTGTAAGCAACAGATCCCAGGAAGCATTGCACATCTACTCTGTACAGGCACCTTTGATCATCCAACCCAAAGAAAGAAACTGAGGCCCCAAGAGGTTACAGAATACCCCCGGTACCCCCAGGACCCATGACTCGGTCCTCACCCTTTGCTTCTCTGAGGAGTTTGGAAATCACAGGTTATCTTAGAAGCAAGTCTCCCAGCATCCGTGGGGCGTGGGAGCCCATGGAAGAGGCGAAAGCGTCCTATGCATGCCTCTGCGCTTCTGCGTGCTAGCGTGTGGCGCAGGCAGGCCGGCGGGCAGGCGGGCGCCTGTGTGGTCCATGGAGCTTCCTGTGTGTGGTCCTCACCAGCCCAGCAACCATCATCTGTCCAGAGGCCGCTCGCTGCTGCGATGGCCGGCATGTTTACTTTAGTCCTGTCTGCACCGGCTTGACTCTGAGCCCTGTCTCTTTCCAGCTGGACCTCCTCAGGAGGAAGGAGAGAGGGGAGGGGGAGGGGCAGGGATGCAGGATGAAGGATGAAGGCTGAAGAAGCCGGCAGTGCAGAGGAAAGATGCCCATGTAGCTCCAGCGGCTAAGCTGCACAGGGTTGTCACATAAGTTGTGGCAGACTGCTCCACACTTTTCTGCCTCCAGCACCTCCAGCCCCCATCTATGAGCCTCACGCCTCCATCTCTACCTTACTTGCACTCATAAATCACCTGGTTGAGAGCTGGCCACGGTATGGTTCGTGTTCCTAATTGCTACAATGAAGATATATACAGAGTCTCGGCTGGTTGTGCATGTCTGAGCGTGCAAACACACACGTGGGAGATAAGAACAGTCTGCAGCAGTGTGTGCACCTGCATATGGCTGAAGGAAGGGATAGGTCTGTTTGGAGGGCTTGGAAAAAGTGCCCGGGGAACTCTGTGTCAGTCTTTTATACCTCTCACCAAAGTGAATGTTTCTACATCCTCCCGAGAATCTCAGGACCTTGGGAGGCAGAAAGGCTTCTTGGAAATGGGAGGAGGCAGGCATGTGGAACCCCAGCAACCAATAGCCTGGCATGGCTTTGTGGGTGTGCCCTGTTTGCTCCTTGACCTTCCTAGCCAGCTCCTGTTTGTATTTTCCCTGGTGTGCACATCTTCATCGACGTTACCAGTACTGATCCCTCAACGTGCAGATAGTTTTCCTGAACCGATGGTGAGCCTCTTGCCTCGGCTTTTGAGTGTTGAAATTATAGGTATATGTGCCACCATTTCTCCATGTTAAACACTGTGTTAGCCAGAGAGAGTGAGGGAGTTTGACAGGGGTAGAGAAAGGAGGAGAGAGAGACAGAGAGACAGACACAGAGAGAGCACCCACTAGCTCAGGAAGCAGCTAAGAGCTGAGGTGTATCACTTGTAACGGACACCTCCTTTCAGCTCTCTGTTTTTTCCAACCAAAAGGGAGCGACTGCAGTTAAGCCCCCTTCACTCACTGAAGAACCTCTGAGTTCCAGCAGGTTGACTAGGGGCAATCTGTCCCGGTGACATTTCTGAACTGGCGAACCTGCAGAGGGACATGAGATAAGCACCAGCCGTCAGCTCTCCGTGTTGCAGAATTGGGCACTTTCTATAGATGCTCAATTCATAAAACACAGGCTGATCATAAAGCATGCATAACAGATGGTGGTACCTTCTCCCTGAGCCTAGGATCTTCTTGCCACATCCTCCTTCTGCTCTGCTGGCACACTCACCCTTCTCAGGGGCTTTACAGTAAAAACCAGTCACCAAGGTGCATGCTACAAAAAACGCAAACTCACTTGATTGTGTCCCAGTTTTTCACTCATGTAAAAAGTGCAACTAATATCAGGGACGCTGTAAAAACCCAGTCCTCTCATCTCTCCCCATAGACAGTCACGGGCAGGGTTTACTGGGGTCCAGATGTGCCCTGTACAAACACCCACCCGGCGCACCATTCTCCAAAGCTAAGAGAATGAAGGAGATGGTTGCTGGGCACCTGAATAGGCAGCTTCATGTCAACAGCTCCATGTCAACGTATATCCCTCCTTGTGACCACGAGTGGTTTAGACAATGCCCTGGAGAAGGGTGGTTGGTGCCAAAGGATGGCTATTCTTCATCAGATTAATGCTCTGAGCTATACTATTTACTGATCAGATTTAGTGAGACTTGCTCAGGGGCAGGGATGGGTGAAGGAGGACTTCAGAAGCCTATGGAAGAATCTAGGGCTCACAAGGCTCTGAAAGAGGCTCCAATGCAAACAATCAGCGCTGGTAGCCCATGCAGTAAGTGAGGACAGATACAGCCCTGTATGCTGGGTGTGTGTTCATACATGCATGTGTGTGGGGAAGGCAGTCCTGTGCTGCAAGGCTGCAAACATCTCAGGATCATGATGCAACTTGTCTGTGTCCCCACACACTACCCAGCATCCCACGCTGACCTTCCTTGCAGACACACTACAACTCACTGACCTTTCCAAGCCCCCTCAGAGCTAGGTCATCAAGATGCAAAGCCTGAATATATTCAGAAAAAAAACCTAGGAAAAACAACACAAACACATTTTCTTTTCCTTTGAGAATGGATCTTGTTATATTACACCTGTAACTGTCAGATATCCTCCTGCCTCTGTTTCCAAAGTACAGTGATTGCAAGACCACAGTGGGGTTACAACAACTCCAAAATAAAGCCAAGCACAGGCTCAGATCGAGGCTGAAGGAAACAGAGCAGAGTTACAGGCATCAGGTGGAGTCTCACCTTTATTTAAATCCTTAATTATTCTCCACATTCTGAGCTTGTTACCTTCATCTTGATTATTTTGGACACTGTTTTTAAACATTTATTTTACTAGCCAGGGGCCAGGCACCATTCTATACCATATGCAAGTAGTCATCCCTGCCAGAAGCCAGGCTCTGCCCAGATCAACACTGTCTGAAACAGCCCACAGAAGTGGAGATTCGAACTCAAGGCCTTCAGAACTTTCCTCCCTGGAGACCTGGGGTTTCTTGACACAACAGGTGGACAGTACCATGGTACCTAAAGTTCCCGTGAGGCAGGTACATGAACCCCTAGACACATCTTTCTGCTCAGCCTTCCCCCAGCAGGTTAGTGCCCAGCACAGACTCCTTCAGAGTCAGGAGGGTCACAGTGAGCTTGACACTCACAGAGGCAGCATCTCTCTTGGAACAGCATTTCTCATGATAACGTAGCAGGGATTGTGTAGCAGAGAATGACCTTGAACACCCAATTTTTCGGCCTCCATCTCTCATGTTTGAGATTATGAAGCGCACACACATACTACCATAGCTGGTTTATATGGTCCTAAGGATGAAACCTAGGGCTTTGTGAACACTCGGTGAGCCACGTCCCAGCCCAGTAATTTCTTAAGATGTATTTTTATAGCACAGAGACAGAAAAGAAGCCACTCTGTAAGAGGAGGGTGTGTATAGACCAACCCCTGCCTCCCCTTTCCTGGAGCTGAAAGCACCGTACCTTCCTCCCACCATCCAGAAGGCTTTAGCGCCATGGGATAGAGTGCATATACTTTCTTCTCTGTGTTCGCCCTCAGGCTCCAGAATAAAACAGATCTCTGTGCTGAGAACCAGGCACACGGTCCACCCAAGGGGGAAGGCTTCCATGCCTCTGTAGACGGTTGGTTGCATGTCCAGAGGATACTGTGGCTCTGTTGCTTATTCGTCTTCCAGCCCTGAGGCTCTGCTGAGTAGAAACCAGAGCCCAGGAAATTTAGTTCCTATCAGTGAATGCCACATGGAACCCCAAGAGGCTTAAAGGGAGAGGTGAGTGGGGTGTGGGGCCAGCCTGCTTCTTCTCCCAGCCATGGCTACTACCAACTAGATGCTTAAAAGTTTCACGGTATTATTTTAAAATTTTAAGGATGGGAAGCGTTCCAAGACAGCCAAAGCTACTTGTTTTAAAAAAAAAAGGGGGGGGGGGGGGGAAGAAAGGAGAGAGAGAGAGAGAGAGAGAGAGAGAGAGAGAGAGAGAGAGAGGAAGAAGAAGAAGCAGAAGCAGAAGAAGAAGAAAGAAAGAAAGTTACAGAAACACTTTATAGAGGTGACTTTTTTTTTTTTTAAACAGAGATGTACTGAACTACTTTGGAGAGAGCAAAGTGCACATGTACGTGTGCATGCATTTGTGAGCACGTGCACACACACACACGTTTACACATTGTGTAAACATGCACATACAGGTGCACACATCCACAGGTACCAGCATTCTGAGCAGTGGCTACGGAGTGACTCCTAGCTTCCCAGCCCATTTGCTCAGTGGTCTAGTGACCTCTGACCTCCAGCTGCCCTCTATACCCTTCCTCTTTCTACCCCTCCACTGATGCTGCTGGGGTCAGCTGCTGAGCAGACATCTTCCTGAGAACCCTTGTCTCTGTGTCTCTTGGGAAGCACCATGCTGCAGTCGCCTTGGAATCCGAGGCCTCTCTCAGGAACAGTTTCCCCAGACTAGCCCTCTGTGTGAGAGGCTCCAGGACATAAACAAAACTCAAGTCCTCACAGCCCAGTGGCGACATTCGCCATGAGAAAAGCCCCTGCAGGCCTTGGGGAACATCATGGATTTGGCCACCCTGGAGGCCAACCCTTCTTCAGAAGGACCTGATTGCACTGGCCAGGGATTCTGGGAGAAGGATCTCAGCTGGGGTTGTGCGGAGTGGGGGATGGGGGGGTCCTGCTAGGAGAAGTCATCGGGAAGTAGAGAGAAACAGGCCCATTACAGGCTGTTTTCCACACTGCTCATCCAGATTCTGGATTCTGTGAGTCAGGGACAAGCCTCTGTGTTTGGACACTGGGAAGGCTTAGGAACAGGGGTGGCAGAGGCAGGCCACTCAGTGTCTTCTGTAGCACAAGGAGCTGGATGGAGGGCTGTGTCAGAGAGGGCACTGTGCTCACACTCAACTCAGGTAGATGGGACTCATTGAGAGACAGCTCAATAGACAGTAAAGAGAGGGGGCATCCCCAGGCACAGGGACCAGCCTCAGGCATGGGGGCCAGCCTCAGGTACAGGGTGGGGGGCAGCCTCAGGCACTGGTGTGGGGGCTCAGGCACGGGGGAGGGGGCAGTCTCAGGCATGGGGAGGATCCTAAAGAACAGGGACTGTTTGACTTCCCTTGGCTGAGGTTAGCAGGACCCAAAGCCAGATGGAAGGGTCCTCAATAGAGCTCAGGTAGCTTGTCTTGTGGAAAAAACAAAAACAAAAACAAACAAACAAAAAAAATCCATTGTTTTCCTCAGAAAGAAAGATAAGACGGGAGAAGGAAAAGCAGAGCAGGAGAGGGAAGAAGAGAGGCAGAGGGAAGGAGGGAGGGAGGGGAGGAGGGAAGGAAGGAAACCAAGTGCTTCCCAAGACTTTCAGATTTACTTTGGGGTCCTGTAGTCAAACAAGGCCGCTGGCACTCCCTCCATTTCAAGCATATCAAAAGCAGTGTTGGGAGGAAGGAGAAGAAGAAGGCCCCGCTGCAAGCTGAGTCAAGCCTTGGGGATATTTTCTTAGAAGTCACGCACAGCACAGCAGCTTTTGCTAGGTCTCAACAGCAGTGATAATAAGCAGGATAAGAGCAAACGAGAATAATCAGAGCCCCCTGATGCCCTCCCCTGTCTGGAGCTAGCGAGCAAGAGATGCTCAAAAAGAGAAAACCTGCTGCCCTGGGCTGGCAAAATGGCAAGGTGAGTAAAGGAGCTTGCTGCTGAGTTTGAATTATATAGTCCTCAGGACCCAGACAGTGGGGGAAGAGAACCGAACCCCCAAATTTCCCTCTGACCTCCACACACATTACCCTGGCTATCAACACGTGTTTTGCTTGCAGAAAGGTTGTGGGTGACTAGTCGATCCTCATTGTTCAGGATCCCAGCCCTGTCCTGGAGGATGCGGGTGGGGACCTTCCAGCTTCTGAGTTTAGATTAAATCAGTGTGACCAATTCCTGAAGGCAGAGATGGCTTTCAAGTCCTTATTGGCGTTATTAAGTGAGGCTCTTCACAGAGGGGACCTGCCTATGTTTACTCTTCCCACCCCAGGTGGCCCCTTAATTACCTCCTGCATCCCTGGGAAGGTGTGAGGGCCAGGCTCCCTGCTTTCCTGCCAGGCCGGGACAAACATGCCTGCTATCATTCATTGCAAGGCTCCATCTGGATAGAATGTCCTGACCTAGAGGCCAAAACGATAATAGATGATGCCAGCAGAGAGTTGCCCCAGCCCAGAACCCATACCCATCCTTGCAGTTTGGAATTCTCTCCATCCCAGCCACAGAAGGAGTGTAAGAGTCTAAGGAAAGGGCCTGAGGGTACGGCTCAGTGGGTTGAGTATTTACTTTTCATGAAGACTTCGGTTCAGTGCCCAGCACCACATTAACCATGTGTGATGGAGCCCATGCCTGCGATCCCAGCATTCTGGATGTGCATCCATGAAGATTACAAGTCAGTGTCATCCTTCACCACACAGAGACTTTGAGATCAGCTGGAAATACATGAGACCCTGCTCAAAAATATTAAAAAGTAAACAAAGAAAGCCACCATTGTGTCTGTGTACTGTGGGGTCTGGCTGTGGGAAGAGGGATGTGACATCATCTAAATGAACAGGCCTAACTGTGTAATGTCACAGGGACCCTGGGTGGGCTGAGTGGGCAGCTCTTTCTATGAAAGAAGTCTGCGGGCTATTGTGCCATGGTTCCAGGGAGATCCTCTGCACTCCTGACTTTGCCTATCTAGACTTTCCACTCAGTGTCCTCAGTGGGACACCATCAGTTCTTGGCTTAATCAAGGCATCTTGGGCCTCCTACTACTGACCACAAAGTCCAGAAGTTTCCAGGAAAGGGCATCCCTAACCTCAGGGGGCTTCACTCAAGGAACAAGAAGCTTCTCCAATTCTCTCATGACACCCCTTTCCCAGGAATGGCCACTGCCTTTCAGCCCCAACAATCTCTCCTCAGGACACTCCTTGGTCAAAAGCTTCTTCTGCCATGTCTGACCCTTCCCCTTCAGACCTCCCTGTCTGTCAGCCTTCCTGGATGAAGGGCACTTAGGGCTAAGACCATGGTATGCTTTATCCCCAGCTCAAGAAGGCTGCCAGAGATGCTATTTAAATGGACTAGGGCCATTTCTTTGTATTTTATTACATCCCTTCTGTTGAGAGTAATTCACAAGCCTGGCTCTGCTTTGCCCTGCTATGTGGGCTCAGTCCCATCACCGTGGGCTCTTGGTGGATCATGAGAGACCAGCACTGAACAGGACCCACTCCAGTGTAAGCACCTAGTGTGTGATTCTCCATCAAGTGTGGGGGTTGGGAAACATAAGTGTCCTTGGCACATTGTTTTTATGTCTCATGGGGTTGCGCTGTGACATATTCTGAACCAACGTCAGTCAAGTGGGGCGTCCTTTAAAGCACCTGATTCTGAAGCTGGTGTCCCTCTCCTCCTCCGCTGCAAAGGAAGCCGAACCTGGTCAAATTAAAGCTCACTTCTCCTCAGCAACCCTGGATTGATCTGTGAAGAAGACCAAGGAATTTGCTTGCCCTAAAGGCCTGTAGCCCAAGAGAAACCAAGAGGTTGTCATTGAGCAGAGGTACTAGGTGAGACCCTGGAGAACTGGAGTCACTAGACCCAACTGGACAGGGGTGCAAATGCTTTGAAGCTGACTCAGCAGTTTCCCAGAGGCCAATCCACTCATGCTGGCCTCTTACACAGCCCTGGAGGTAAGCAGGTGCTGTCAATGGATGGACTAGAATAGAGTCCTGACACACAGGAGGTAGCAGGGTGGTGTCAGCAGCAGCTGTAAGCCTGTCCAAGGTGAGTATGTCACCAGTGGGGACCAGGGAGCATGTGGTATATGTGACTCACTCACACCATGAGAAAACTGGAGACTCAGGATAGAAATGGGAGGGGTTAGGGAGCTGGATGCCTGCTACTAATGTCATCTCCCCAAGGTGAGATGCATTTCCAGGAACACAGGAGCTACTGAACCAAACTGGCAGAGAGTCTTCACGCTGTTTGCTTTGAGACAAGATCTTAGCCTGTAGCCCCAGGCTGGCTTTGAACTTTCAATGATCTCCCTGTTTCAGCCTCTGAATGATGGGATTAGAAGGATGAACCACCACACCCAACTTCTCTAAATATTTTTCTATGCACCTGTTTGACTCCAGTGGGAAGTCCCAGGTTGGAGGTAACAGATTTGCTCAGGTCAGCGCTTGTGCGGCATTGCAGGCTGCAGTCTTGGGGCTCTGACTCAGTTCAAGGCACCAAGGTTTTTCCAGGCAAGAGGAACACCTCTGTAGGTCCTGCACAGCCAGGCCATGCTCTGATCTGGAAGCGATGCACACTTACCAGAAAATGACCTCCCCTGTCTCCATTGCCCATTGGCCAGGACTACTCATACATCCAGTTTTAAATGAATACTGGGAAATGAGGTCTTCTGTACAGCCAGAATTAAAAAAAGAAAGGCTGACCAGCTGCAGCATCATAAGGGACACACAGATGCCAAAAATCACCCAAAGGGGAAACTCATATGACTCAGATGTGGGAAACTCTACACTCTGCTAAAACACAGAGGTCTGCTCAGGTAAATTCACCCTATTGAGCTCCTTTCAGAAAGAAACTTGAGATGCTTACCCTCTGTATAAGACAGACTCTCATGTAGCCCAGGCTGGCCTTGAACTCACTATGTAGCCAATGATGACCACTTTGAATTCTGATCCTTCTGCCTTCTCCTAAGTGCTAGGATGGCAGGCATCTACCATGTTCTGTTTATTTGATGCTAGGATGTTTATTTGATTCTGGGGATAAAATCCAGGGTCTTCAGCATGTCAGGTGAACACTCTGGCCAAAGGTCCCCCTTTCTGAGCAGCTGAGGCAGCCAGCCCAGCAACCCAGCGTCAGCCCCCAGCCTTTCCAGTCTTTCTGTCTAGGCCAGGCTGTTTCTACTCCTAAGAACCCTCCTTTCACCCAGCTGCCCATTCAGGGACAAAGCACCAAGCTGCCTTTGAGATGAGCTCAAAGATGCTCGGAATATTTCCCCAGCTGAGCCATTCTCTTCAGCCCGCTGCAGACGGGGATGGAGGGTAACTCTTGTTTGGTCCCTGGATTCTTCCAGTGTCACCCCCCTGGTGCCCTCTGATGACTGGGAGGCTGGTTCCTGGAACTTGTGTTTCAGCATGGACAAGGCCACCTTGTTCAGATGACAAGTTATAACTTCCATTTTCTTGGTTCCTCTAAGGGACTTTCCAAATTCTACCCAGTTTCCCAGACTTAAAGTGGAAAATGAACTTGAGGTTGTAGGGATTGAGAGCTCAAAGAAAGTGAATAAGACATTCAATTTTATTTAAAAAATAAAGAAACAGTAGAGAAGGGAGAGCCCAGGAGAGCTAGCGAGGCTAAGGAGGTAACGGTGAGGGCCAGACCAGCTTCCCAGAGGCCCAGCTCCCCTTGTGACCCCATCAGAACAGAGGTCCTAGGCAGAAGATGAGATTTCTTTACTTCCATTTAGACTTGTTGATTACAAATTATTTTTTAAAAATGAAATTCTGTCCTGGGGATGGGATCCAGGGCTCTATACTTCCTCGGCCAGGGCTCTGCCACTCAGTTACATCCCTGGCTCACGCCGATTGACTGACTGACCGACCAACTGACTGACTGACTAGCTGACTGATTCCACAAAGGATCCAAAGTTTCTGTAAAAAGACTTGGGCCAAGAGATTCGCTGTTTCTATAACTTAGCACAAGACGATGGACCTTGTCCTCCTCCTACCCTCCTGCCTTTTCCTGGCCTCAGTGACCCACGAGTACTTGGCTCTGTTCCTCACCCTGGATGAGGAGGCTGTGGTTCTTATTGAGCTGATGAGTCTCCTCTGGCCACCCAAGAAGTCATGGAGCAAAGGGACTGGATGCCTGTCCCCTGAGTGTGTCTTCAGGAGGGACTGAAGAACATGAAGTGTCGTGCGAAGAAGCAGCGGATCAGCAGGCTGCCAAGGCTGCAAGGAAGTGGTTGGAACCCACGCACTGAGTCAGTCTGCGCCCGTGGGTCAACCTGGAGGGCAATCCACAGGAAGGTCAGGCAGCTGTGATTAACCAGGGAAGCTGAGGTCAAGGGTCAGCATGTCTCAGCCCAGAAGGTTCCAGGTGGCCCGGAGAGACATATTGATGGGTGCTGTTGGCAGATGGCCTCTGACCTAGGTAGGTGGTAGGGACAGTGTGGTGGGGAGAGGGCTTAGAAGCAGGGCTCAGGGAGACTAGGGTTCAGAATATTACTCAGTGAAAGTTCTAGATCCCACCAAGACGGAGGTGCTCTGCTCTGCTGATCTTTCCTCAGTAACTACAGAGCCTGTGCAGGACACCATTGTCACTCTAGGCCACTGCTGAGGACCTTGGAACTCATCGATGCTCAGCAGCAGGTGCTCCAGGTCCCTCCTTGTTTCCCGTGTGTCCAGAGAAGTCCAGAGCCCCGGTGGTAATCAGACACAGAAACACTGTAAAGGCCTAACTCTCCAAGTCCATACCACAGGAAGAATACTCAGGACCTGGAAACCTTTGCCAACCTGTCACAAACTTCAGCTGGCTAGACACAACTGGGGCCCCCTCTGGAATCTCTCTGCTTTCTCCATGCCAGCCTCCTGGAGAAAGCACTCCAGTCACCTAAGGCATGAATAGACACACCCTACGGCCTCACCTGTCATCTCCCCAGGAGGAGCAGGATCACCTCCTGGGAAGCTGCTGGGCTGAATGGAAGCTGAACCTTTGCCTCACACAACACCAAGGCACCTTCATGAGGTGAGGGAAGTCTGGCTGCCTGCCACTCATCAGTCTCTGCACTCTGCCATCAAAGACACAGGGAGGGCTGAGGCTCTGATGCCACCAGTATGGACAGGGCTGAAGGAAATGGGCTGGAAGAGTGCTGTGTTCACTAGGGTCTTGAGTTAATGATCTTTCATTGGCTGTGACAGCATGCCCAACAGAAATGACTGTGGAGGGACAAGATTCATTTGGGCTCATGGTTCCAGATGTTCCCATCCTTGTAGGCAACAGGGAGAAGAGAGAAGCATGCTGTCCTCAGTGTTTGAGCTTTGCCCCGCTTCATCCCCTCCAGATCTCTAGCTTATGGATGCTACCACCCACATTTGGGGTGGAGCGCACACCTCAGTCCTCTGTGTAACCACCCTCAAAGACATGAGACTGTGTCTCTTTAGTCTTCTAGATGATTCTAAATCCAGTCACACTGCCAAGAAAAGCCTTGAAAATCCCCCACCACCATTTTGGTGGGGCCAGTGCATAGCTCAGTGGTGGCAGGTGAGGAGAGCCCGGGGACCCATGCTCTCGAGGTGGTGTGAGATGACTTTAACTGACTCTCTGACTGGCATGAGTTATACAATGTGAGCTGCACCCAGTTCTAAGTGGCCACTTGACTCTCCACCAATACAGCAGTGAGCTGGAAACACCCCTACTTTAGGACAGCACCCAATTCTACCATACCTACCTCTACATCCCCTATCCTATGTATACAACTTCTACCCTAGGACAACACTCTACCCTAGGACAATGCCCTACCCTAGGTTAATACTCCCTACACTATGTCTACACTCTTTCCCTTTGCTTATACCTCCTACTCTAGGTCTACACCCTCTACCCTAGGTAAACAAAATAAAACTGCACCACCTACCCTGTCTTAATAAAACACCCATAGCCTATGTCTAACCCCCTACTATAGGACAGCTGTCCATATCCAAGTGTACACCTTTACTCTATGTCTAACCCTAACCTAGATATACACACCCTCCTGGGTCTACAACCTCTACCCAGCTCTACACCCCTACCCTAGTAGCCCCTAGCTGACTGAGGTCTATACATTCTACTCTAGATCTAGATGTTCTGCCCTAGATCTACACTCAAAACCCTGAGTCTATACCCTTGTACTGGGTGTTTTATATCTTCTTGAAACAAGCTAGCATCATTTAAGAAGAATCTTAATTGTGAAACTGGCCCCATCTGAATGCCTGTAGGACATTTTCTTAATTGATGATTCATGTGGGAGGGCCAAGCTCACTGTGTGTGGGACCACCCCTGGGTTGGTGATCCTGGGGTCTATAAGAAGCAGGCTGAGCAAGTCAGTAACCCCTCCACAGTCTCTGTGTCAGCTCCGGCCTCCAGGTTCCTACTCAGTTTGTGTTCTTTCCTGGGCTCGTTTCAGTGAATTGTGATTCAGAATGTGTCAGCCAAATAAACCCCTTTCTCCTCAAGTTGTTATTGATCATTACAGCCTTATTAACCCTGACTAAGAAATCGGAACCAGGTTTATGGGGTCTTAGAGAGGCATGAGCATGTGTTTTGTGGTGCTGTCTAAACTGGGAGTGTTCAGAGCTTAGTGAGCTGTTTTGGGAGCTAAGATGATGAACCAGAAAGCAGTGCAGATGATGGAGTGATGAACCCAGAAGCAGTGTAGATGATGGAGTGATGAACCCAGAAGCAGTGCAGATGATGGAGTGATGAACCCAGAAGCAGTGCTGATGATGGAGTGATGAACCCAGAAGCAGTGTAGATGATGGAGTGATGAACCCAGAAGCAGTGCAGATGATGGAGTGATGAACCCAGAAGCAGTGCTGATGATGAAGTGATGAACCCAAAAGCAGTGCAGATGATGGAGGTCTGGCTTATGAAGTTTCAGAGGGAAAGTTGAGTGTCCTTAGAAATTCTACTGGGGCCATTTTGTATTTTAAATTAAGACTCATTCTGGTCAGCTGGTGCTGAAGACTTTTCTGTGATTAACAAGAGACCAGAACCACTAAAGCAAAACATTTGCTTCCCTGGGACTGTTGATGTTGTTCATCTGGAGCAGAGAAATTAGTGATGATTAAGAAGAGACCAGCAAAAATGGAGGCAAAATCTTCTGGGAATCCTCAGAGTCAGAACACAGAGCTCATGCTGGCAGCCAACCTTGGTGATGTGCACAAATCATTTAGGTGGGCCCGGTCTTGAAGGCATGAAGAGGTCAGAGAGAGCTTTGAGTGGGCACCATGAGAGGCCAGGAGAGGCTATTGTTGAAAGTATAGCCTCAGTTGATACTGAAGCCCCAGAATGGGGGGGATCAGGGATCATGGGGGAACGTTGAGGGTTAGGCTTCCTAAAGAGAGCCCAGAGGAGGCTCTTGGTAAAGGTACAGTCCAGTTGCCACAGAGACCCCAGCATTTTGGAGTCAATAACACAGGACAACCACCGAGACTGTGGGGTAGAGCCAGCCTGAGCTATGGTTTATACTATACGGATGGCAAACACTTTGGAGATTCGAAACCGTGAGTCCCAGAGCTCTACACTATTGGACTTCAGTTTTACTCTGATGTGAGTATAAATGCGCCTGGTTCTTCCCTCTTGGAATAAAAAAAATATTTAACTTATTGTTGATTTTACTGGAGCCCCATAGTAGAGAGACTTGGGAGTTATACAGAGACAGGAATGTTAGTAAAACTTGGATATTTAACAGAGAGTGTAGAGCATTAGAGAAACTTTGGAGTATCAGAGATGGTCTGGGTGTTTTAGAGAAACCAAACTTTTAAAGTATTTGAATTTCTAAAGATTGTAGGACTATTGAAGTTTGTAGTGTGTTTATATTGTGATGTTGATATTAATAAAAATATTAGAGACAAGAAAGGAAAGGTTATGGTTTCATGGGCGGTATGTTGGTGTATCAAGTTAACAAGGGGCCAATTGTGCTTGCTAGTTTTATGGTAACTTGATGTAAGGTGGGTAATTTGGAAAGAAGAATTATTCTTACTTGAGAAAATGCTTTCATCAGAATGCCTATGGGAAGTCTATAGGGCATTTTCTTGATTAATGATTGTTGTGGAAAGGCCCAGCTCCCTGTGAGCAGCGCCACCCCTGGGTATGCAGTCCCAGGTGTTATAAGAAAGCAAGATGAGCAAGGCCTGAGGAGCAAGCCAGTAAGCAGCACCCCTCCATGGTCTCTGCTTCAGTTCCTGCCTCCAGGTTCTTGCCTTGGGTTTCTGTCCTGACTTTACTGGAGGATGGAGTCAAGTTGTAAGCTAAATGAACCCTTTTCTTCCCAAGTTGCTTTGGTCATGATTTTTTTTTTTTTAATCACAGCAATAGAAACCTAAATAAGACAATGTTCACCCTAGGTCTACACACTCTACCATAGGTCTACATCCTCTACCTTAGATCTACACCTCCTACCTCATGTCAATAACCCTTACCTTATGTCAGCATAGCCTACGCTAGGTCTACACCATCTGCACTAAATCTACACCCCCTACACTATGGCTATATACTCTACTATAGGTCTAAACTCCAAACCTTAGGTCTATAGCCCCTACCCTAGGACAACGCTTCTTCCCTAGGTATACATGCCCTATTCTATGTATAAATCCCTTCTAGTTTGGCACATTCTACCCTAGGTCTGCATTTGCTATCCCAGATCTACATCCTGTACTCAAGTTCTATACACTCTGTGTTTGGTCTACACACTACACAATATACAACACCCTATACCCTAAAATCACACCCCTATACATTAGTTCTATACCCCATACACCTAGTCTCTCCCTCCCCACAGCCTAGATTTGCACCCTCTAGCCTAAGTATATACCTCTATCCTAGGTCTATATTGTCTAGTTTTGGTCTATAACTCCCTATCCATATGTACACCTCCTATTCTAGGTCTAGACTATACCCTATGTTTAACCCCCCCCCTGCCATAGGATAACAGCCCCTCATCCTAGGTCTACTCCAACCCTAGATTCACACCTCTCTACTAATTCTACATACCACACCTTGGGCCTACACACTCTACCTAGAGTGTACATACTTGTCTTAGTCAGGGGTTTTATTGATGTGAAAAGAAACCCTGACCAGGACAACTCTTATTTTAAAAAACACTTAATTTAGGGGCCGTGCTTACAGTTTCAGAGGTTCAGTTCCTTATCAGTGAAGAGCATGGTGGCATGCAGGCAGACATGGTGCTGGGGGAATAGCTGAGAGTCCTACACCTTGAAGGCAACAGGAAGTTGACTGAGACACTGGACAGTATCCTGAGCATAGGAAACCTCAAAGCTCACCCCCACAGTGGCACAGTTCCTCTAACAAAGCCATACCTCATAATAATGTCATCCCTATGAGATTATGGGAGCCAATTACATTCAAACTACCACTTTCTACTACCTGTCCCCCATAAGCTTGTAACAATGTCATAATTTATTAAATATTATTTATATTATTTCATTTTGATAATTGTTAACCATCAAATTTTATTTAGTCCAATTTTAAAAGTTTCCATAGTCTACCACAGTCTCAATAATGTTTTAAAATCCAAAGTTCAAAGTCTCTACTGAGACTCAATCTCTTCATTATAATCACCAATAAAATTCAAAATAAAAAAGCAGATCACAAACTTCCAATATATAATGGCACAGATATACATTACCATTCCAATACACAGGGAAGAAGTGAGAAAATACTGGACCAAAGCAAGTCCAAAAACCAGCTGGGCAAACTCCAAACTCTGTATCTTCATGTCCAATGTCAAAACGCTCTTCAGATCTCCAACTGTGTTCAGCTTTGTTGACTGAAACACACTTATTTCTCTTTCAGCTGGTTATACTTCCTGTTAGCAGCTCTCCTCAGCAGGTATCCCATAACTCCGTCATCTCTAACATCTTGGGTTCTCCAAGGCAATCCAGGCTTCAACCTCACAGCTTCATGTAATGGCCTCTCGGCTAGACCTCCATTCAGGGATGCCCCTGACATAGGCCTGGCCTCAGTAGCTTTCCTTAGGTACAGAGGCAAATCCCATAACCAATTTCTTCTATCCTTAACTCTAGAGCTAGAATCATGTGGTTGAAGCTGGCAAGTTCTGCTGCTTACTAGGACTGGAACATGGCTCCCTCATTCAATTACATCTTCCCCAGCTTTTTGCCTGTCACTACCTAAGCTTGGCTGTCCAGACCAGGCTGGCCTCAAACTCACAGATCCATTAGCTTCTGCCTTTCCAGTACTGGGATTAAAGTGTTCTATGCTTTTCTTTAGTTCCTTTGTACAAGTAGTAAACTTAGCTGGGTGGGATCTTACATGGAGGTTGCCACTCCTTTATTCCATTTTATTATCTTCTTTAACACAGGATCCACCTCCATTCTACTTCCTGGTGCTCTTCTTTTCCTCAAAATTTATATTTTGTAATTTACTGTGATCCACTTGTTCCTTTTCATTATAAGTCTCTATAAGCATGAACACTAGTAACCACACCACAGAGTCTATACTGGGCTGTTTTGAGATTTCTTCTGCCAATGGAATTAATCCAAAACTCTCACTTTAGCCTCAGGCAGACTCTTTGGACAAGGGCAAAAGACACCAGAATATTTTCTCACCAGAATATCACAGGAACAATCTCTAGGCAGCATACTAAAATACTTCTTCATTGAAACCTTTTGAGTGGACCCCTGAACAGTTCATACATGCTGGGAAAAAGACTTAAGCACATGAAATAAAATAAATATATCTTTTAAAAAAATGTATTACTCTAAACATCGTGACACCATTGTCCTCCAGAGCACCCTCATTTCCCAAACACATTCACAGCTCACCCAACACACCAGCTGGGAGCACTTACTACAACCTTTAAAATTAGATATTGGGAGACAGCTCCGTGAGAGGATAGGGTAGACTGGGCTAGCCCCTCTAGGGGACACAGAGAGAAACCCAGAGCCCCCAAGGGAACAAAGCTGGGCTGGTGCTGTCATCTCAAGGGCAGAATGATGGACATGAAAAACAGATATGCAAAGAACCATCAGTGTCCATGGGATGAAGGACATAAGTGCTGCCACACCGACAGGTTAAAGTGAGACCAGCAAGCTCTCCTGACTTCCAAATTGCACCAGCCCCCATCTATCACCCCCTTCTTGCAGGACCATTCAGGGGGCAGCTGGCAATGAGAAAACGGATACCAAACCTGGCACTAGTGTCCCAGATAGAGTGGAGAAGACATGCCAGCCTCTGGGGCTATTTACTCCTGGCCACAAACTGTGTGTGGATCTATGTGCACACATTTTGGGAAACCAAGAGTTTCAAATCAGGTTGTCCATCCTTCTGTCCTCCACCAGCTCCTGGTGGCTCTATGGGCATGAAATTCCTACCATTGTCTTCTCACAGCCTCCCCCTCCCCACTGCACCATCCCTCTGTTTCTTGCTCATCTTTGTAGAAATACCATCCCACTGAGTCAGGGGTCTACTATAATTCACACTCTGTCACGGTTTCAGTGTGAAATATATCCCTACAGGCTCCTGTGCTTACACACTTGGTTCCCCAGCTAGTGGCTTTATTTTAAAAGGTTGTGGAATCTGTAGGTGGCCGTAGCCTTGCTGGAGGAAGTGGGTCACTGAGAATAGGCTGCTTGTCCATTCTACTTTTTTGTCACACCCAAATGGTAGTAATTCCATCAGTACCACAGGGCTACCTGCTGTCATGCCATCCCAACCATGCTGATGTAGTCCCCCAAACTGTGAGCCCAAACCAACTCCCTTCATTTGCTCTGTCAGGTATGTAGTCATAGCTATGAGTAAATCAGGTCATTTATACTCACACAGTAAAACCCAGTCAGCCGAGTCAGACTTCACCTGAGCAACAGGAGCTTAATGACAAGCCAGCACTGTCCTGAAAATCAGGGAACAGTTACTTATGCCCCCACAAGTCACAGGCAGCCTAGCACCTTAGCTTTCCCACTTCCAAAATAGAGCTCTGTGCAAGGTTCCATGTCCCACATGCTAGGCATTCCAGAACAAGACACCAGCCCAACTCTTCAGCCACACAGCAGTAGGGGGACAGGTGGCCTCTGGTGCAGAATGGCAGAACCAGAAAAAGTCCACAGCACAAGGCAGCATGGTGACACCCCATTTATTTGACTTGCTGGGGTCAAGAGCCACCCAGCTGGAGTGAAAACCATGCATGGGTTTATAGGGTCACCATGCCTGTCCCCAGGCCCTTTGATGGAACTGACGGATTCCAGGCGGAGCCCAGAACTCACACATATACTGGGTGAAGTGGTTTTCCAAGTCAGGGCTGTGGCTGCGTGTTCATCTGACCTGCAGTAATGTAAACTGCCTTTCTCATGAGACATGAGGTTTATTTGTACAGTTTGGGCCATTTCTGTAAATGTTTGACCCGTTTAGAAATCCAATCCAAAAGGCAAGCAAATGAATGCTTTTATGCTGTGCAATGGAATTCCGGGCTGCCGCGGGCGACGCTTTTACCTATGGCTACACATCGGATACTGTGTTTAAGACACGAGGTAAAGACAGGTTGGTTTTGCTTTGAAACATTGCAAAGTTGTAGATGATGAGGATGCCTGGAGCTGTGACAGCAAAGAGCTCCCAGTGGGTGCTGGTTGTGAGCTTTTTCTATGGTGCATCCTGCACACAAGACAGGGATCAGTAAATTTTGGATGGATGGCTGGGTGGGAACAGAGCAAGGACATGCCTGGGAGTTAGAGCAAAGGATACCCAGATGCAAGGGTCTCTGAGGCCTCTAACTCTGCCTATCCCAAAATACGATGAGTCCCTCACTCTCTACATACCCTACCTCAGTGACCATGCCATATGTCTGATAATGAAAAGAATTTCATCTCTTACATAAGAACTACATCTCTTACTGTTTTATAACTCACATGCTCTGGGGCTCTTCCTCAGAGCATTAACCCCTCTCCAGAACTCCGCATTTGCAGAGACCCTCTAGCTGTGGGTTGACTTTGTGAGAATAGAAGGCTGACTTCAGCTTTCCAGTGTGTCTGGTTCACACTTCTAGAAACACAGCCAGTATCCGTAATGACCTAGGGCTTCAAAGACTAGTTCGTGTCTCAGGCAGGGTCCCTGTGGTAGCAGAAGTCTGGAGGACTCTGGCGGCGGTTTATCATGAGAACAGTGTGTAAGCGGAGTGTAGAGGAACACCAGGCCAAAGAAGGGGGCAAGATAGCACCCCTAGACCAGGGGTGACGAAGGAAGAGAGGTTGGAAGAATTCAGAAGGAAAGTTCTATAGTGGTGGCCACTGTGACAGGAGCAGTGGCCTCTGTTTGGCAGTCTCAGGTGACCTCAAAGGGAAGACTTTTAGGTGAGTGGAGTGTTCCTGGCCCAGATCTTCTGAACTTTCATTGGCTGACCAAGGGGAAGAGAAAGGGCTGGAAGCATGGACAGGCTCTGTGGCAGGCTGGCTCTGTGGCAGGCTGGCTCTGTGGTGGAACCCCTACCCTCACCCCTGGGAATGATGGTGTGGCTGGAGGGGAAAGACAGGGCCTGTGTTCTTTCTAACCTTGTTATATCTATCCCTCACCTTCCTTTTCTGCTGCCTCTAGTTCGTTTACCCTCACATCTTTCACACTAGTGTCCCCACCACCACAGCCCCCTCCTCCCAGCCTCTTGTCAGATGCCCAGGACCCTGTTCAAGCCTGCATACATCACTAGTCACCCACGGAAGCCCCTCCAGGCTGCTGCACATGGATCCCCGCTCCTCTCTCAGCCCTGGCACACTGGGCAGACATCTGTGATTTCCTGGCACTTGTTTTGACTAGACACCTTCCCTGCCCATGGAAGGCTCTGGAACTGGGTTATGCTGTCCTCTCCACCTCTGCACCAGCCACACAAATGAAGCTGTGCACAGACATCCATGTCTTCTGCCTCACATGTCACATGGTGTTTCGTTATAGTCGCTAAGGCCATGAGAATCCCAGGCTGCTGTCACTGATGGGAGGGGCCAGGTGCTGCCAGCATCCCCAGCTGTTGGGCTATAGTAGACTCACTGCAGAGGCCAGACAGGGCTCCACTTACTGAGAACTTCCCATCAGCTATTCTGTTGGTTTCACATGTATTGTTCTTGACACATCCCACTCTTGGAAAAAGTCAAGCGCTTTCAGTCTTAGGGCACATGGCTGGCTCAGATGTGGGAATTCAGAGTTGATGAGTATATACAGTGGGCAGGGGTAGCAGTATATTCAGCATCTCAGCCCAGTCTCTCTTCCAGAGCCTTGGGCAATGGTTTGAGGTTCAGTACTCCAGGGCTCTTTGGACTTGCTTCTGATCCAGAACACAGTGAACCCTCCATTTGCCTCCATCTGTGCCCCCCCACTTGTTCAAGCATTCTCTTTTCAGCTGGTTTACAGTCTCAGTAAAGCTGTTCAAATTCACCAAAATCAGCAGCACTCAGGGTGTCGATCTCAGCCCACAGGGTTGGGTGACCATCAGAGCCAATCACAGGAAATGTCAAGTCGGAGGCAATTCTACCTTTGTGGAGGCCAGGAGAAAAAAAGTTTCTAACGTTAATTGGAACCAAACCAAGACCACATGGCTCCTTTTGGAGAGCTGACCTCAGCCTGTCTGTTGTCTCCATTTCCTCCTCAGTGTCGGTGCTGATCTGACTGGCATGTGCTCTAGGGTCTGCACAATTCACTTTTGTTGGGATCCAGGTCCCATAGCATGGAGGAGTCCATTGAACCCATAGCTCTTGAGTATGTGGGTGATGGTTGAGCTGGGATGTTGTTTGTCTCTGTGGTGAGGATCTCGCCCTCTCAGATGCACAGAAAAACCTTAGGGTCATCAAACACCCAGTGGCATCAGCTTGTATAAAGGGAGAGGTGAAGACAGAGTGTTGGGCTGGTGGAGTCACGAGTGACCTGGATGTAGATCACTTTTATTACCTCTTGTGTGTTGCTGGGCTGGAGTTGTGAATCAGCTGGACACAGGCTTATCTGCCAGTGTGTGTGTGTGTGTGTGTGTGTGTGTGTGTGTGTGAGAGAGAGAGAGAGAGAGAGAGAGAGAGAGAGATGCTTACTTGTATCCTAGCACTGGGAAGACAGAGACATTAGTATGTCTGGGTGAGACTGTCTAACCAGCCTAGTCTACTTGATGAGTCACAGGACAGTCTCAAGAAAAAGGTTCCTGAAGTTAAAAGATGGAGAATGCTATGTGAGGAAAGGCCCAAAGCTGTCCTCTGGCCTCCACAGTCACCCACACTCTAAAAAAAGGGAGAAAACCTAGTGAAATATAAATTGAGATATTGAAGTATTCATTTAAAGTGTGAAATTTGGTTAATTTTTAGTGTATCATAGCACTACTTTACAAAATTATGGTTACAAATATGCAGCATAAAATCTCCAGCGCTGGGCGGGCTTCTGTGTGCAGTCCAGTGGCTTCTGTGTGCAGTCCAGTGGCTTCTGTGTGCAGTCCAGTGGCATCCATGTGCAGTCCAGTGGCTTCTGTGTGCAGTCCAGTGGCGTCTGTGTGAAGTCCAGTGGCGTCTGTGTGCAGTCCAGTGGCATCATTTTATTCACAGCACCCTGTCAATGCTTTCTTCTAAAATTTTTGCTTTACTCTGAAAAGATCCTTTATCAACATTTAGGCTCCTTCCAGATTGCAAACCTATCCAGGTAAAAAGAGGAAAAACAATGTCAAGCTCCTTCAAGGTGCAAATACCTGGCTCATTTGGCTTCTGGAAGGTTCTGGAAGATTCTGGTTCTTCTACCTGAGCTCTATGGAGGGTCAGTCCAGTGTAGCTAAAATATTTTAATTTATTCTTTGAGAATTTTATTAACATATACAATGTGTTTTGATCAAGCCCAGCCCCCACATCCCTCCTCTCCAGCTCTTCCCAGATACCCTCACTTTGCTGCCAAAACCTTGAATAGCATTTTACATATGCAGTCAGCATAAGTGAAATTTGTACTGGGAATACCTTATAATTGTGGGGCTATTTGTATGTGGGCTACCCTTTCTTCTTGTGGCACCCCACGGCTGAGGAGCCTTTAGAAAACTATCAACTAAGGTTTCAGCCAGGAGCAGTGCCAGAGTGGTTGACAGAAATGAAACCCAGGGTGCCCTAGTCACTCTCAGGGCTCAGAGCCTTCACTTCTGCCTGACCCACCCATGCATCAGCCATAGAGAGTCACGTCTGCTGGGCACTTGGCATTTTCAAAACCTTCAAAAAGAAGTAGGAAGAGTGATTTGCCTTTTTGCTTCTGAGACAGGGTCTCATGTAGCCTAGACTGACCTGAAACCCACTAATAGATAACTTTGAATTCCTGATCCTCCTGCCTCTGCCTTCTGAGCCCTGAGCTGACAGGCATGTCCCCACCATACTCAACTACTTTGCTTGGTTATTGCTTTAGTTTCTGTGCCACAGCACTAACAAGGCTGCAAGTCTCATGGACTAAGGGCCTTTTGTCCTGTCTATTTGCCCAGATGCTCAGGTCTTGCTTGGGCATGTAGCAAGTTTCCAGCATTCATGGGCTGTTCTAAAGTAAGTTCTCAGTAAGTGAGGGTGGCTAAGGCCATCTGGGGCACGGTGACTGTCTCACCTCTTCCCCCTCCTCCTCAACACTATTTCTCTTTCTTCTTCAAGAGAAAGCAAGCCCAGGGCAGGGCTCAGTGGACAGAGCCTCCAGCACTTTCATTTTGGCCAGTACTGGGCACTGGGCAGATTTATCTGTGGCTGGGCTGCAAGTACATGCCCAGAATGTTCCTTGGGCTTCCTCCCATAGCCGGCTCTACTCCGTATACAGGGACATTTGTAAGTCTGTGGCTCTGGCAGTGACAAGTTAATTGTCACTGAGATCGCTCCTGCCGTTGCTCCTGTTTTCTCCAGACCTGGCTGTCTGGAGCCTCTGGGTGATGGAGAGACTGGTGTCCTGTAGGGCTGGTGCCAGTGACTTGTACAGCAGGCTGCTTGCCAAGCACAGGGCCGGAGTATCCCACAGGATGGGATGGCAGTCAGGCAACTGGCAGAGCAGTGGGCTCTGTGTGTCTGTGAGCTTGGCTCCCTGGAGATCACACCATTAGGCACAAGTCTTCACTCTAAGACCCAAGGCATGCGCCTCTCCAGGGGCCTACGATCTCTCAGAACCAGAAAAGTAGGAAATCAGGCTACTTGGGTAAATTGTTCTGCAGGGACAGAGTGACGTTTCCAGAGAATGAATAAAATGGATTGAGAAACTCAGAGTCAGGATATAACAAGGCATGATCTAGGCCCAGCTCTTTTTAAGAATTTGTTTTTATTATTCTAAAATGTGTGTGTGCATGTGTCCATGACTGTGCATGTGTGTACCTGAGTATGAGCATGTGCATGCTTGACTCTCTCTCTCTCTCTCTCTCTCTCTGTGTGTGTGTGTGTGTGTGTGTGTGTGTACCCACAGAGGCCAGAAGAGGGCCTTAAATTTCCTGGAGCTGCACAACAGGCAGTTGAGGACTATCTATCCCCTGGGAGAAAAGTATTTGCTCTTAAGCACTGAGCAATCTCTCCAGCCCTGAAGGACCACTCAGCATGGGGCCTGCAGGGAAGGGTTCTAGTGTCTGTATCTCCTTTCTACAAGCTTCTAGAAGCAGTGTGCCAATAAACATCAAGACCAAAGGATATATGCACTAAGGCCCCTGCGCCTCCTGCAACCTCAGACACATGTGGGAACACCACGGCCAGCATGCCAGCAACCTCAGGAGGGAACGGAGCTTGGCCTGCAGGGAGGACTTGGCATGGATGAACACTCAGCATCAGGCCAGCACTTGTCAGCCTGTGAGGGTTTCTAAGGAGTGAGACTGGGCTGTGGGCAGGGGAAGAATCTTCCGAACTGGAGCGCTTCCTGCTCTGAATCTGGGATGGAACGCACTAGAGGCTCAGCCCCTACTAAGAGTGGCAGCCGAAGGAACTGGAGATGGAGTCCTAACCCTGGTCTCCTCAGAGAATTCTGGGGCTTTGAAGGATGTCGATTGCCCCTGTGACTCTCTGGTTGTGCATGTGTCCCACAGGACTCTGCCCATCCCAACCCACACAAGCCAGTTGGGTAAGTTGACAGGGTTCAGGACTGTAGGTATTCCTGGGCTTACACTTACAAGGACCATGCAGCCCAGATGCCTCGTATAAAGACAGATGCCCCCTTCCCCCAAGAAGCTACAGGAGAAGCTGAGCTGCATTTATAACCCAACATTAGATCTGTTGCTATGGGGTAGAAAGTTCTGTGACCAGAAGGCAGGCAGGGGACACTGAAGGAAACTTATCCCCAGTGGAAACTACTTGATTACAGATTGTCTTTTGTTTCTTTTCTATAAGGACATCAGAGCCTCATGCTCATAGCTGCTTCTGCTTAGGGGTTATAGACAGGTGTCGTTCCAACCAGATGGAAACTATGCAGGGTCCTTATTTCAGGCACAAGACACATCTGTACATGAATGTGGGTGCATGTGTGTGTTCCAGTCAGAATGTTCAGTGTGGGCACGGCTGTGCAGGCGTGTGTGGAGGGGGCCATTCTGAGAATATGAGGTGTGTGTGTTTGTGTGTGTGTGTGTGTGTGTGTGTGTGTGTGTGTGTGTGCAAGAGAGGTTTTAAATTCATATGTACTGTATGTCCTTCTATGCCAGGGATCTGTCCCTTCTGGACTCATCGCTGGTTGCTGTGAAATTTCTGGAAGAGAAGACATCAGGGTCACCTGCAGAGGAAGCTGCTGCCTGGCAGGCATGGAAGAGGTGCTTGGTGTGCAGCACACCAGTCTTCTGCCCCCCAAGTATCCTGGGACACATGGTTCCTGGATACCCAAGAGGGGACAGATGTGGCTGAGTGGTCCATGAAGAGTTCAATGATTTCCATTCCGACAGGCTCTCATTTTAATAGCCCATAAAGTGTTTTCTGGTTTTTTTCCTTTTAAAATTAGACTTATTTATTTATCAGGGAGGGGGTCAGAGATACTCATGTGACTTGGCCACACATGTAAGCCAGAGAATAACAACTTCCAGGGGCCCGATCTCTCCTTCCATCACACAGTCCTTAGAGAGTCAATTGAGGTTGTTGGGTAGGGCTACAAGTCCCCTTGCACATTGAACCACCTTGCTGGCCCCTTCATTCTATTTTTTTCATTTTATCACCACACAAATCCCTGGAGAGAACTGAAAGGAAAAATCCACATCATACATGATGGACAAAGAATGTGGAGTTTGAATAGGTGACGGGCAGAAGCGTCACAGCCATGGGGTGTGGCTTAGCTAGAGTAAGTCTCAGGATATGCTGTTCTGTTCACAGCTGTCATCTGCAAGTTATAAGACTGGTTTCATGTCTGCCTCCTTATTCGAGATTCCTATGAGAGATGGACCTGTGAGAACCTGCTTATGCCTCCCACTTCTGCCCTTAGCTTCCGTCCACTGGCTTTCTCTGGAAGTACTTTGGTTAGAGGACCCAGAACTGTGGGTGCTGGACTGTCCTCTGCCGCCCTCTGCCTCCAGAGGTTCGAGTCTCAAGGCAAGGGGAGACTGGGATTTATTTATGACTGCCCTGGGTTTTACTGGGGTCTCCATAAAATCTGTTCGTTGGGTCAGGAAGGTTTATGGCTGGGTCCTGTTTGGGGAGTCTCGGATTCTGTGTGTTGGTTTGTCATTTTGAGAAAAACCACAAGTTTGTTTTGCTTTGTTTTAAACAAAGGAATGTCAGGATTTGTGGGAGCTGGAGAGGGCTGCATCCTTAGGGAAGAGCATTTCCAGCCTTTTCCGGGGCATCCTGGGAACCAAAGCTGTGGAGGGTTGGTGCAGTTCATCTGGTGTTACTTCAACTTTCAGTTCAAAAATGAATAAATTTCTGTGTCTGTTTCTCTCTGAAGCACAGACATGGGAGACAAGATGGCGGGCTGGGTTGGGAAGCTCTTTCTGTGCGCAGACTCAATGACGCTCACACCGGGGCACAATTAGAGCTCCTCTTTTGTCCAAGTACCATAAAGTGTCTCTGTGAACACATAAATGCCCAGTGACTTTTTAAAAGTTCGTTTATTTAATGGGTATGGGTGTTCTGCCTGCGAGTGTGTCTACATGTGTGCCTGGTTCCCGTGGAGGTCAGAACTGGAGCTAGAGAGTCATAACCTTTGTGAGCAGTCTGCAGGTGCTGGAAACTGAGCCCAGGTCCTCTGCCAGAATGGCTAGTGCTCTTAACTGCTGAGCCATTTCTCCAGCTCCCAAGTATCCCTAAAGGATGCCTGTTTTAAAGTTACCTCAGGCTGGGGGGACATGAATATCACTGTGAAGGAGAAATGGACATCTGATGTTGGGGGGTCTGGATGGGGAGGGTTCTGGATGGGGAGGGTTC
>PVIH01009424.1:15946-82631 GCA_004025045.1 Sigmodon hispidus | reverse complement strand
TTTTAAATAATAGAATCTCGTATGTAGTCTTGCTTGGCCTTGAGCTTGCAGATTGGCCTTTGTCAGGCTGGCCTTGAATTTATAGATTGGCCCACCTTTGCTGGGCTTAAAGACATGCACCACCACACCCACCTCTTTATACTTTTTAATAGGTTGGTAACTAAAGACAATAAATTGGCTTTGTGGGCCAAGTTGTAGCTGCTCCTCCAAGTTTGGTGGGTACAGAGTGAAGTAGCCACAGACACATCTATCCAAGTGAATGGCTGTATTTTAGTAGAACTTCATTTTTAGAATCATGCTGTGAGAAGAGTTGGCCTTTGGGCTGCATGTTATCTGCTGGTCTGTGAGAAATAGTGAGCAGATTTTATACAGTTTGTGGGACTGGTATTTCTCTGATAGGCAGACGTTGTCATAAGGAACATGTTTTCTGACATTCCTCCTCTTTGCAGGACGTAGTGCGTTTATTGGCATTGGCTTCACAGATCGAGGGGACGCCTTCGATTTTAACGTTTCCTTGCAAGATCACTTCAAGTGAGTGAAGCTTGTCCTTGGCTTTCAGGGTCAGTGGTTCCAGGGTGCTGCTTCTGTGTGGGTGTTTCTCTGGACACATGGTTGATTCGGTAGTCTGCTCTTTACTCTTCCCTATCTTTGTGCCTGTGCTTGTCTTTCTGTACAGCCTGTGATGTATTAGATTCCTGTGTGATGGTTTGTGTTAATGCCTGTTATACCTGTGGGAACTTGCTTTAAATGTGGTGGAGGGCGGCACACAGTGCAGTGGGCCTGTATGTGGACAGGCATGTGCCAACTCTCTCAGATTTGTGCCCACTGAGTTTGGCACAACTGTAGTGAGCACCCAGAGCCACATCACTTCCTGTCTCTAGGGCATGTACCTCTCTCTCTATTGCTTAGGACTCTGAAATTTAACGCCCAGAGATGGAGCCTGCAAGAACATGGTAACTAGCAGGGCTGAGATTGTTGGTAGGAATAGATCCACCGTGCATTCCGTATTGCTCCTCAGTCTGAACCCAGTCGGCCTCTTATGGATATTTTTCTCCTTTTCTCTCATGTCTTATGAGTTTATGGAATTCCAGTTTATCTGAGTGAGATATAGCCAGATTTGTGTCGGACTCTGCTTCAGAGAATTCCAAACTGAGATCAGTTATTTTTCTAAAGGTGGGTGAAGCAGGAAACCGAGATTTCCAAAGAATCTCAAGAAATGGATAATCGTCCCAAGTTGGATTTAGGCTTCAAGGAAGGACAGACCATCAAGTTGAGTATTGGAGTAAGTGTGATTTCTTTATTTTTTATTTTATGTGTGTGCGTATTTTCTTGCATATGTTTATGTACCACCGGCATGCAGTGTCTGGAGGCCAGAAGAAGGTGTTGAATCCTCTGGCCTGGACTTACAGATGGCTGTTAGCTGCTGCGGGAGTTGTGGTGGTGCTGGGGTTCAAACCTGTATCTTCTGGAATAGCAGCCAGCACTATTTACTGCTGAGTCATCTATCCAGCCCCTGTTTTCTTTTGGGAGGCAAGATATCACTCACTGTATAGTCCTGGTTGGCCTGGAACTTGCTATGTAGGTCGGGTTAGCCTTGAATTCACAGATTTGCCTGTTCCTGCTTCCAGAGTGCTAGGATTAAGGGTGTGTGCTGACTTGAGTATCAGTTTTGTTTACTTTAAAATTATTTTCCTGTTATTCTTTAGGTCAGTGACACCTCTTCTTCCCCTCCCCCGCTTCTCTTACAGAACATTACAACCAAGAAAGGAGGTGCTTCTAAGCCCCGGAGCACAGGGGCTGGGGGCCCCAGCTTACTCCCACCTCCACCTGGAGGCAAAGTCACTATTCCCCCACCCTCTTCCTCAGTTGCCATCAGCAACCATGTCACCCCACCGCCTATTTCAAAATCTAACCATGGAGGTAGTGATGCAGGTAAATCTAATACTTAACTCTGAAAATAACCTTAAATTATAGTTTAAATGGATAATAGCCATTTGCCAAGGAATTTTTGATAGAAAGTTGCTTTGGTACTGACATGGTGACTGGTGAGCGACCAAATTGTCTAGTGAAGTGGGGTCTAGTAGATACTTTGGTAGGAACTATGTGATTATTTAAGAGGCTGTTTCTGGGCGGGAGAGATGCTTAAAGTGTAAATGCTGCTTCTACAGAGGACATAAATGGCTTCCCAGTACCCACGTGGGTCATGCTGCTTCAGGGCATCTGAGGCCTCTGGCCTCTGAGGGTACAGGCACTCATATGTACATACTCACATATAGACAGACATACACATGTAGTCCTAAGTTTATGGCCTGGCTTAGCCCCAATGTCTGGACATACTTGCAGCTGCTCAGTCCCAAATAATCATACAGTTGTTTATATTAATTACAAACTGTGTTGTATTAGGTTTCTGGCCTGGACTTTCCGGCCTAGTCCTGAGGTTCTGACCTACGGTCCCACAGAAACACACAGACACTTATATTAATTTTACGCTGATTGACCTGGAGCCCAGGCATATAACTTGCTAGCTCTTTTATCTCAAATTAACCCATGAATCTTATCTTGTTCAGCCATGCAGCTTGGTAACTTTTTTCAGAGCAGCATAGTTGTCCTCTGCATCTGCTAGGTTCTCCGATGGTCTCTACGGCATCTCTTTCTGTTCTTTCTGTTCCCAGAGTTTTCTTAATCTGGTAGCCCCGCCCACACTTCCTTTTCTGCCTTCAGTCTATCAGCATTTTTATTAAACCATTTTATTAAACCGGGACAATTATTTACAATGTACCAACATAATTCCACTACATGTTTGGCCTATGGCTCAGATTCATTACCAACTAGCTCTTAAAACTTAACTCAATCCACTCTTAGTAATCTGTATTGCCACATGGCTCCATGGCTTTACCTGCACTTTTACATCTTGCTTCTTGGGTGGCTGGACTCTACCTCCTTCTCCTTTATGCTTGGATTTCCCACCTGCCTCCAAGATGCCTTGCCATAGGCCAAAATAGCTTCTTCATTAACACATGGTAACAGTATATTCACAGCGTACAGAAAGACATCCCACATCATACACATAATTAAAAATAATAAAATAATGGAGAAAAGGATTCTGTCCTTCATTGTTGGTTAGATGCTTGTAGTCAGAAGTATAAAATAGTCTGACTATGCCATTACTATTCATGTCTGAAACGCACTTGATAAACATTACTTAAGCTCTCTCTTAAAAGTTACTTATTTACTTTCAATTAATTTTATTTTTTCGAGACAGGGTCTTAATATAGCCCAGGCTGGCCTTGGATGTGCCATATAGCAGAAGATGACCTTGAATTCCTGACCCACCTGTCTATTTCCCAAGTGCTGGGATTCTGAATGTGGCCACCACATAGCTTACTTAAGATCTTAGAGTCTTGTAAAATGGAGGTGAAAAACTACTCCTGGTTGGTGGGATTAATGCTGTACAGTGCCTAGCACAGTTCCTGAAGCATAGTAGTCATTCTGTAAAAAAGACAACACCAAGGTCTGTGCCTTTGTGATCTTCCCATCAGATGGTGGCCCACACATGCAGTACAGCACTGGGGGGTGGGGCTGAAGCTGGAGGAACTCAGGTCTGAGCCTGTGTGGCCACATAGTGAGTGAGCACCACTCAAACAGAAACCAACCAACCACATGTTTGTGTTTGTCCTTCCTAATCAGAGGTTAAAACAGCAGATGTAGCTGTATTTCCTCATTTGAAAATTGAGACTATTAGAAATCAAAGGAATTTCTTTCCTTTTTTTAAAGGGATGTTACTGTGTAACCCAGGTTGGCTTAGAGAACTCAGTAACAAATGAACCCCCCCCCCCCCCGTGTGTGTGTGTGTGTGTGTGTGTGTGTGTGTGTGTGTGTGTGTGTGTGTATTCATATATAGATGTACATATACATATACACATTTAATATTAGAAAACTAGGTTTTAGAATCTGGTAGTTTTTGTTTGTTTGTTTGTTTGTTTTTTTGAGGCAAGGTTTCTCTATATAACCCTGGTTTTCCTGGAACTCGATTTATAGACCAGGCTGGCCTTGAACTCACAGAGATCCACCTGCCTCTGCCTCCCGAGAGCTGGGATTAAAGGTGTACCCCAGTACTGGATGGCTAAGAGTTATTATTTTTAATGTGAGTGCAGGTGCCTCAGAGGGCAAAGGTATGAAGTCCCTGGGGCTGGAGTCCAGACGTAGGGACTTAGAAGAGAGCTTGGGTCCTCTGGAAGAGCAGCACTTAAGTGAGAATGTCTTAACCAGCGAGCCATTTCTCCGGCCTCACTGTAAGAGACTGGGGTCACTGTTTATAGCCATATTCTTCCGAGGCACCGCTCTCTCATCCCTGGGAGGTAGATCCCCGACAGTCTCTCATCTGCTTTGTGTTTATATAAAGTTATTGCACTGGGACTGTTAGGTAAGTAGAATCATACAGTGTGTAAACTTTTGGGGATTGGCTACTTTTACTTACTTTGAGTCTCTAACCCCAAGTTGTCCTATATGTCAAGTTTTTCCGTTTTTTTAAAATGAGTATATGTATTTACTGCAGTGTTTTTAACTATCACCTAAGAGCATCTGAAATGTTTCCATTTCTGAGTTATGAATAAAGCTGTTGTACCTCCCGGTATAGGTTTCCCTTTGAATATGATTAACCCCTCCCCCTGTTCAGATATCCTTTTAGATTTGGATTCCCCTGCTCCTGTCACGACTTCAGCACCAGCTCCAGTTTCTACGAGCAGTGACTTGTGGGGAGACTTCAGCACTGCATCCAGGTAACAGGCACCGTGAACCCACAGCCTCTCCCTTAAGGTGAAGGCAGTTCTCAGCCTTGCTTGTGTGGCCACCCTTATGGTAGTTAGTGGTGACCCTTGACCATAAAGTTATTTTTGTTGCTACTTCGTAACTGTAATTTTGCTACTGTTATGAAGCATATGCAAATATCTGATGCTACCCCTATGAAAGGGTTGTTCAACCTGTGACCCACAGGTTGAGAATCACTGTTGTAGAGGGTATGTGTCGTCAGGGAAACAACTGCTGTCTTGTGTGTTTCAGTGTGAATTCCAGGGAAAGCAATGAAGGGTGCTGGGCTAGTGGGGAAGATGATGAGCCTTTCAGGCCTTGGGAAGTGGTTTGTGTGAGTTCTTTCACACATTCTGACAGCAGTTTCTCAGAAACTTGGAACTCAAGACTGGAATCTCGTACTGATACCTTTGCTTTCTGTCTCTTCTGTTTTGCAGCTCTGTTCCAAACCAGGCACCACAGCCATCCAACTGGGTTCAGTTTTGAGTATCATTGGCAAGATGTTAAGGATACACTTGAAGAATAAAAATGACCTTGAGGGCACCAGTCTATGTGGGAGTTGAGGGACCGCTTCATTTCCCAGAACCAAAATCAGTGGACAATCTTTCCCTTAGCTTCTCTGTTGCTTTCAGGCTGGATTTTTTGTCACTTCCGTGTTCCTTGCTGTACATCCAGGAGACCATCTGCTGTTTCCTGCTCACAATCAAGGCAGGGGAATAGTGGGGAAATTATCACACTGGCCGACTGTGCAAAGTTCAGAAGGCTGACTTTGAGAGTGAGAGTGACCTCTGACTTCTGTAAATTCTTGAACGTATTTCAGAATCATCTCATGATTCCTGTGTATCTCTTTGTGATGCCCTAGTTAGCATTTCAGGAGAGACAGATACCTTGGAGCTGTCTTTCCCACTAACCCAAGACTGAAAATGGGCAGGCTGGCCTCAGCACTTACCAAGTTAGGATTTTCATGGGGGTAGGTTTGCAGAAAAAGCTGTATGCCAGGTCTCTTCTGTAAGGCCTCCTTCAGGCTTATCCCATTCAGTGAGCATCCCGTGCTGGCCACAGCACCATTACCTTGTGTGTTTACATGTCTTTTCCTTTGACAAAAGGGTTGTGTTGGTGGCGCCCCACTGTTTTCTACTTGTGGAACAGTGCAGCATCTTTGATACCTCTGAGATGAAGGAGGATCAAGGGGCTGTGCTTTCCAAGCTGTAGTCTACAGAAGTGTTTTTGCTGCATTGGAGGCATAGCATTAATTTTTCCTTACCCCGTGTTTGATGTAAAGGTAAGAGTTTTTAACTTGATGTGTAAGCAGAGACGGGACGCAGCCCACTCTCATGCAGTACCCACATGCCTTGCTGCCTGGTTTGGATCCCTTGTCATAAATAGCTCCTTCGGTCCATTTAGCTGCTAGTATACAATTGCCAGTGTGAAGGAGGTTTGCTTGTGGCAGCCTTTGCCCCAGGCTTTGATCCCTGGCTAGGATGTCTTAAAGCAGGTTACCTCCCATCACTTTCCCATCCCTGTGCCCACCATTCCTTTTACAATGCTGTGAAGAGTCTCCTGTTCTGGTCAGTGGGCACTGTCCATTTTGTTTGTTGGCAAATTTGGGGACGGAATGGGAGGATTTACATTCTTCTGTGAGCACCTGTTTGGATATGTACATTCTGGCTGAAGAGGGTCCTTATACTTAATTTCAAATATATTATATTTTTCTTAGCTTTTTCAAACGTTGGGTCCATTTTTCCCATTGCCTCCCCCTTCCAGGCAGCTCTCTTCTTTCAGAGCCATGGCAGAACATTAAAGGTTCCAATAAAAACACTAAGAGGAAAATATAGAAAATATAGTGACTAACTATTGGGAAACCTATTTTCTCAATCTTCCTCCATTTTGTGTTCTTTGTATTCTTAAGATGATAATATATTATGTATTTGAATTGCTGAAAATTGAAAATGAAGTTGAAGATATATGTATATAAAGCATATGCTGTATTGGTGCAATAATGGTAATTAAAGATATAAAAAAAAGGTGGTGTTCTTATCTTTTGGTTTATGTTCTGTTTCTCTCTACCAATGGTAGGAATTAAACCCAGGGCTCTGTGCATGCCAGGCAAGTGCTTTACTGCTCAGATGCAGTCCCAGCTCCACTTGTCTTTTTACTTTTACTAGCTTAGGACAAAAGGGCCAACAAGTGATAAGAGGACACATGCATTTGTCACTGTTAAGAAACAGGACTATGGCAGACATTTATCATCCCACTCTCCCCCCATCCCCATCAGTACTTACTATCTAGGACCACTAAGCTGGAGGAATACAGAAAAGGCCTTTGATGATCATTGTAGCAATGATATTTTAGTTATGGTATCAAAAGCAGAGATACAGAAGTAGCTTAGGTGATGGATGCTCCTGAGTATGGGCAAAGCCTCAGCACCACGTAACACTGAGCATGAATGTGCTTGCTTGTGATCCTAGCACTCGTGGAAATAGACGCAGGAGGACCGGGAATTGGTCATCTCTTGGCTGCACAGCAAGTCTAAGAAGCAAATATGGAAAGTTTCTGTATAGTGTTAGAAACACTCAACAAAGAAAAGACAACATAATAGAAAAAATTCAAACTGCTAGTAAGGGGGATAACATCCAAAAAGTATAAGAAATTCTTACCACTCAAGAAAACAATAAAGTAATCTGCCTTGAAAATGGTCCAAGGACCTGTGGTTTTGAAATGATTCCAAATACCTACTTGTACCCACGTGACTGTGTTGGTGTGGAATGTGACCCCCTCATGAGAGTGGCACATTGAGAGAGTCACTCCCCTCAGCTACTGAACTTTAAGAGAAACCCGAGGTTTTCCCAGCTATTGGGAGCCTAGACTGCAGCACAGCCATGTCAAGCACCTTCTACAGAGCCCGTGAAGTCTTCTTAAGGTTTGATAGTGTCATGTACCTTCTGTGCTGGGTTTCCTGTGCTCGTCAGCTGGGCACTTACTCTAGGAAGCTGTTCCTTGATGCAGGATATTTGATCACACTGTGAAACCCGAGGAGGTAATATTTACTGGAAAACCAGTTTCTTGTGGTGTGGCTCAGCCCTAGCACACACCTTTAATCCAAGAGATTTCTGCTTGAATATTGGGAACAGGATTAAATAAAGTCAACCAGAGGTCAAGATGTGGAGCAAGCAACAGGAGGGAACACAGGGTCATTAAGAAAAGTATCGAGTAATAGGGAGTCAATAGGATGGATAGAAAGGCACAGAAAGTGAAAAGGAGAGAATTTCAGTTTGAGGAGTCTTGTTTGAGATGGCGCAGGAGTAGGAGGCTTCTGGGATGTCAGCAGAGGGGAAGGGCAGTGGGGTGTCTTCTCTGTCTCTGAGCGAGCAGGCTTTGACCCCAGCACCTGGCCCCTGAGGCTGTTGGTAAAATCGAACAATTGAGGTTTTGCTAAAAACAGTTCTTCAAAGTTGAACCCAGCTTTACATGCACAGACCCTGCTTCTATCGACTGAGTGACTTACACTTTAAGAATGGAATATAACATTGGGATTGGCTCACATTTAACTGTCTAATGTACCTCTTCTGTTAGGTGTCTTCTACACTTAAGGCACTGTGAAAAGGAGAAAAAAAAAGTGTTTTTTTCTTTTCTTTTCTTTTTTTCTTTTCAGTCAACTTGACCCAAGCTAGAGTTATCAGAGAGGAAGGAACCTCAGTCGAGGAAATGCCTCCATGAGATCCAGCTGTAAGGCATTTTTTCATTTGGTGATCAATGGGGGATAGCACCATCCCTGGGCTGCTGGTCCTGGATTCTTTAAGAAAGGCTGAGCAAGCCAGGGGAAGCAAGCCAGTAAACAGCACCACTCCATGACCTCTGCATCAGCTCCTGTCTCCAGGATCCTGTCCTATTTGAGTTCCTGTCCTGACTTCCTTTGATGATGAACTATGATATGAAAGTGTAAGCCAAATATATCCTTTTCTTCCTAACTTGGTTTTTGGTCATGGTGTTTCATCACAGCAATAGAAACCTTAAATACACACACACACACACACACACACACACACACACACACACACACAAATTCTTGTATGTTTTAATACTGCTATGGCAGGAAAGAAATGTCATAGTAACACTCCATGTGGGTGTTCACCTGGCTAGTGTCACTGTGGGACCACTGTGTTCCCTCTGCAGCTGGAACAATTGTAGATCATGTGTCTCTGATTTGCTGATGAAGGGGACTCCTAGAAAGACATGAAAATTATCTGAGGTCTTTGTTTGGTTATTACTTCCTATGTAGCCCTGGCTGTCCTGGAACTCACTCTGTAGAGTAGGCTGGCCTTGGACTCACAGAGATCTGCCTGCTTCTACTCCCAAGTGCTGAGATTAAAGGTGTATACCACACCAGGCTTATTTATGTGTTTTTGAAATAGGATCTCTTGTAGCTTAGGATAGCTTTAAACTGGATGCATGGTGAAAAAGACCTTTTTAGACAGAGTTTCTCTGAGTTCTCCTGGCTGTCCTGGAACTCACTGTGCAGACTAGGTTGGCCTTGAACTCAGAGATCTGCCTGCCTCTGTCTCCCAAGTGCTAGGATTAAAGTATGTGCCACCACTGCCTGGCAGCCAAAGATGACTTTGAACTTCTGATCTTCCTGCCTCTACCTCCTGAGTTCTGGAATTACAGGTATGCACCCCCACAGCTAGCTGGCTGGGGCCACTTTATGTAAAGAGTTGGAGCCTTTACCCAAGCCTGACTAGGAGACTATTGAAATAATAGATGTGTAGTCAGGCTGAAAGTAAGGTTCAGACTGTATTCCTTAAGTAAACATTTGATGGGAGTAATAATTATTAATGACCTTTTCTGCCATCACTCGTATATAATAGATGACTTATGGCCAGTAAAGGCTAGCGGCCAGGAATGTGGATTTGGCATTGCCTTTGCACAGGTTTTATGCTCTCTGTCGTTGTTGTCTAGACAAATTATTCAGGTTTGTTTCAGCTTCCTTGTAGGCAAAATGAGGATAACAGGACATCCTAGAGTCATTGTGGCAGTAAAATGACTTGGATAATCAAGAGCTCATCATTAGTTTCTGTAGGCTTCATTGTTGAAATAATTGAAGTAGAATGGAAGGAGGCTTGGTACAAGGTAAGCTCTATGTCAGTATATGTCACCACTACTAACTGTGCATCCCCACCCCACCTCCTGCACATGTGCCCTGATGGCTGGTCTCATTCTGGCTGCCACCGTAGGAGATGGGATGGTGTTAGGGCATGGCATTGTTCCACACCTGAGTGGGTACCCTCTGGGATATGGAGTAGAGGAGTCATCGGGGAAGGAACACATGCAGAGTAAGAGATGATGGAGGACAAACTGCATAGGACAAGCTTGGGGAGTTTGAACGTACCGAGAGACTTCACTCTTCATTCTGTAGTCCCACACAGACACTCCATAGCTTTTGTATTACAAGGCATTTCAGAAAGTCAGAAACCCCAAACCAGCCTCACTGTCTACTTTTTTGGATCATTGATTCCTTGTTAGGCACTAACTAAGTGCTTTTCGACCTATCTCAGTCTCCACAGTCTCTAAGGTGTTGTATGCATAGACAAGTTCCATGCAGCTTTACCCCTGTGTACCTAAAGAGATGGTATGCTATGTAACGACTGACTGGCTTAAAAAAAGGAAACATCTGATTTGTCTTCATATTGCAGCCATACTGATTCAGTTACATTCAGTTCTGTTTTGTTTTGTTCCTCAGTGTCCCTGCATTGTCTGGTCTTTCTGCCCCAAATAACTATGCTGGTGTTAGGGTTTGGATGTGAGCTGTGTCTAGTGTGGTCCAGACATTGAGAGGTAATTGGGTCATGAGGGTTGTCTTAGTCAGGGTTTCTATTGCTGCAATGAAACACCGTGACCAAAAGCAAGTTGGAGAGGAAAGGGTTTATTAGGCTTACACTTCAGCATCGCTGTTCATCACTGAAGGAAGTCAGGACAGGAACCCAAACATAGTAGGATCCTGGAGACAGGAGGTGATGCCGAGACTGTGGAGGGGTGCTGCTTATTGGCTTGCTTCCCATGTAAAAATCAAAGAATTGAGACTTTTGTTAAAAACAACACCTTCCAAGAGGATGGGGCATGGAGGCCTGTGACTCAGGGCAGCCTGTGTTCTTCGGGAGAGAAATAAAGGGAAAACAAAAGAACAGGAAATGGAGCGGAACATAGGGCAACAACCGCAGAACTGAGCAACGTAGGAATACCGTAGGAATACCGGTTTAAATAAGGGGGGAAGGGACATGGCAGAAAAGAGCTGCTGTGAACACAGACCATGAGGACTTTCTGGCAAGCCTCTTGCCCCTTCCCTGGCTCTCAGAACGGCCCCCCCGCCCCCCCCACTCCCCACCCCCGGAGTTCTCTTGCAGCAGACGGATGGTTCTGTTTCCCCGCCGTGGTCATCTTGATGAAGCTGGTACAGTGTATATGCTTCCCAGGTGGAGTCTCCGATCCTGGCCATTTCTCTATTGCATTCCTTTGGGGTTTACATGTTCACTCTACCTCTGTGAGATCCTTTCCAACCTGCAAGCAGTTTCGAGTTTTGTGAGAAAGTTCCTCTGCTCCCAGCCTTTGGTTCCTATGTGGTTTTTTGTTAGATGATGACTGTGCAGTCCTGGCTCAATGCTTTCTTTTCACATTCCCACCGTGTGTATGGATGCGCTTCTTACCCTGTTTGAAGTTGCTCTTCCTGTACCTATAACATAGATAGATACTCTCTTTACCGTGTGAGCTGAAGTTTTCAGGAAGAAAGCATCACCTGTGTTGGAGACTGGTTGAACTCACGACTGTGGAGATTTGGAATGCTGCAGCCCCAGAACCACATTATCTTGAATTTTTTAGACCCCTTAGTAATCATTCATTAATAAGCCAGAGAGATTTAGAAAATCTTCCCTGATATTACAGTCATGCATATTCTACAGAGCTAGAGAGCAGCCAAGGTCTAGGAGCCTCTTAGAATGTGATGCCCAGAACTCCGGCTGCCCAGCTAAAGGGGTGCAGTGGTACAGTTCTAGCTGTGTTAGCTCATGCTGGCTGCTTCTTCAGAAACCGGGTTTGCTTGTGGAAGCGCGTGGGCGTGCTCTGCTGCAGCGTGCAGGGAGCTCGGGGCTCAGGGCACACTTCTCTATTGCCTGGTTCCCCTTTTCCTTTCCTTCCTGTTTCTTCTCCTGCTTTCAATCCACGTTTCACAGCATTTGCATATCCACACCAAACAGGTTTAAAGCTTGTGAGTCTTTTTTTTCCGACTGTGGGGATCGGACCTCTCTGTCTGTGGTCCAGATAGTCCCACCCAATGGTTTTAAATTCTTATTGCTGTACTCTCAGAGGCTCCTGCCCATTTAGTGCTTCTGCACCTTCTAGTTGATAGTGGGATAATTATCACCATAAGGAAAGAATTAAGAATGACACGGGTTTTCTGAAGAAAGCAGCTCTCGTTTCAATATGGCTTCACCAAATTTTTATACTGACGTGAACTTCAAAAGTCAACCTGTTTCCTCAGGCACTATCTCAGACTCTTCAGGTAAACCTCCTCTGGCTCCAGAACAATGCAGCCTCATTTTTTGGTGGTCTAAGCTAATGAGGTAAAAAAGAAAAAGAAGTGTTTATGATCAAGGCCTGGGGGATCTTTGCTGCTGTCTATCTGTCTGAGTGCTGTGTATGGGAGACAGGAAACGGCTGAGTGAGTTACCTGTGGAGAGGATTGATGGGGTTGTTGATTGATGGGGTTGTTGCCTTGTTCCATGGGAGAAAGAGCGTTCAGGATACCGTCTTTACTCTGGCCATTTAGAGAAAGCCTGAATTCCGCATATTTTTGACGAAAAACTCTACTTTCCCTGTCAAAATAAATTCATGTTATACAATACTGAAATTATTAGTTATCTATTTACTTGACAGCATATTATAACTTTAAGAAATTAGTTTGTATTTTGGGGCATTTTTATCTTGAAGGACAGTTGAGTGTCCCTTTTTCTACTCATACTGGGAATGGACACAGGACCTCATACATGCTGGATGTAAGCTCTGTTACTAGAATTACAAGAGAATTTTATTCCTTAGAGAATTTTATTTTTTAATATTTATTTTTATTTTATGTGAATTGGTATTTTGCCTGCATGTATAACTGTGTAAAGGTGTCAGATCTTGGAATTACAGACAATTGTTAGCTGCCATGTGGATGCTGGGAATCAAACTCAGGTCCTCCGGAAGAATAGTCAGCGCTCTTAACTGCTGAGCCATCTCTCTAGCCCTGAGAATTTTATTTTTTAGGGCTAGCTTTTGGCTATGATTCACCATGACATTTTATACAAATACACTGTATTCCTTGTGCACATCCCTAGCCCTGCTCCGCTCTCTGCTATTTTGTCCCTCTCCCCTTTGGAAACATCTCTCCTTCCAGCTTTCCTGTTACACATTGACATATAGTGACCTCTGTGTTCAGCAGATGTGAAGCAGCTGTGATATTTTGTGCCCCCCCTTGTTCTTTCTCCTCTCATATCTCTCCCTGATCAGTCCCCCTCAACTCAGAAAATGGTTTCTAACCAAGTGGTAGTAGCTAAAAAGATAACCTTAGACCATATCCTAAACCTATGAAGTATGCTTATACAAACTTCTCTGTTTTTGCATGTTCTAATATTATTATATTGGAAGCAGTTTGGGAGATTATTTAAGTATACGACGAAGTACTGTGTAACCAAAATAAAGAATGTTAGAAAAGAAAATACAGCGACAGAGAAATGTTCTTGATACAATGTGAAGTAAAATAATAGCAGAAATAAGTGATTGTGACATGTCAGTCATATGGAGAAATAGGTATGCGTGTGTATACACTTTAAAACTCCATGAAAGGATATATATCTACATTCACAAGTGTCTCTCAATATTAATGTTAACCAATAGTAACAAGATATTGTCACTGGTAGAAATTTGTGCTTTCATTTTAACCAATGGACATCATTGTTTCTCTCCTATTCAATTTTTATGGTATTTCAAGAGTCTCTAGTAATATTTGATAGTAGAAAAGAAGAAGATAATTTATTACTGATTTAATTAGTTTGGTTTTTTAATTTTTTAGTTCCCCCAAAGAAGACCACCATTCACAAAAGTAGTCCTGGCTTTCCCACGCTGCTTCTTGCCTCATTGATATTTTTCCTGCTGATGGCAATCTTATTCTCTGTTGCTTTGATCAGTAAGTATGCCAATGGAATAAATAAGCAATGCCTGCCTTTCATGAAGAGAGACATCCATTAGAAACATAATAATCAGTGATTTTCCCTAAGAAACCTGAGACAGAAGTACTCTGTTTCCAAGTAACGTCTGTAAAAGTCATTCATTCTCACTGGAGAAGCAGGTGGATGTTTATTGGTGTCAAAGAATGAAATCCTGGGGCATCTGTGTTAGACTCCAATACTGAGGCTGAATCTGTATTTGCTCAGAAGCATTTAGAAGCCAGCCCCACTGGACACACAGGCTCTGGTGTTTGGGAATGAGTAGAGGGATGAGAAGAGATAGACAGAGCTATTCCAGGGGTGGTGCTCAGGTGTAACTCCAAATTATTAGTTCCTGCTCCCGACTGTGAGATCAAAGCTGATTTAGCAAATAGAGGATTTCTGTATAAGGACAAATTTTGGAACTTATTAAAAAATTTAAAGACAAGGTGGTATATGCTTTTAATTTAATCCCAGCACTCAGGAGGCAGAGGCAGGTAGAGTTCTAGGCCAGCCAGGGATACATAGTGAGAACTTGTCCAAAAATAAAAGTATAAAATTAGTATACTATTTTATAAAATATATACATTTAATATATATTTTTGTATATTTTATCTTTCCCCTCAGTAATTAGTAATGTCCATTTACTGTGTGCTAGACAGGGTGCTAGAGGGTCTAGGAAGAACAACAGTTTCTGTTCCTGGTAAGTGAAGTAACATTTACATGATTGTATAGGAAGTGTTGTGCAGGTAGGATATAGGCCGAGGGGCTGGAGTAGACTTGGGGGAAGTGACATCAGACCTGTGTGGGACAGCAGTGTCCTGGAAGTATGAGAGCTGGGCAAATGTAAGCAAGATAAGTTAGCTTATCTGGAACATGTAACACCAAACAAAGAAGAAATGAGGCCATATGTGGTAGACATACACAGGACTCAGAGTATGAAAGGGCTGTGTAGCATTGAAAAATGTCTTGGCTGGGCGTGCTGTTGAATGCCTATAATTTCAGCACTTGGGAAATTGAAGCAGGAGGCTTGCAAATGCCAACCTGGACTAGATAGTATTTTCAAGGCCAGTCTGGGCTATGCTGTAAGTCCCTGTCTCCAAATAAAAAAAAAAAGGAGTTGAATTTTTCCATTAAACATTCCTTCTCTCTCTCTCTCCCTTCTCCAAGCTGACCTTGAACTCAGAGGTCCTAACACCCCCCCTCTGCCTCTGCCTCCTGAGTGCTGGGACTAAAGCTGTGTTCACCACCACCTGGCTATTAAATATTTTTCAAAAATATCTTTTGCTTCTTTACAAACAGTTTTAAAGTTTCACACATTAAGACAGCTATTTGTTTCATGCTTCTGTGGTTTGGTAGATTATATTGACATTAGCCAGAAGGTTTCTGTAGCTCTGCTGAACTCAGCCACCTACATACATGTGGCCAGGCACATGCAGCATAATAACTTCTGAGGAAGAGATTGTCAATTACAGGAGCAATATGGTCACAGCTCTCCCACTCGTCAGGATAGCCCACCTTTGTTCTGGGAACAACTTAGAGCACAGAGATGGGGAGGGAGAGCTATTCATGCCCCTCAAGGCTTCAAATTGGAAGTAGGCAGAGATGCTTTTGAATAACTGGCTAGAAATAGCAATATTGAAAATTGTTAGCATTTTTTTAGTGTCACAGTCAGGAGAAGTCACTGAAGAATTTTAGGCAGGGAGTTGAAACCGTCAAGTTAGACATGTAGAAGTGTGCTGTTGGAGCTGCATGAAAATGGAACAGAGAGAACTGGAGGTAAAGAGACAAGTTAGAAAGTGAATTTATCACCCAGCAGTCGAGTGACCAGAGCCTGATCCAAGGACAGTGTTCCTGGAGAATGGTAAGGGAGCTAGAACCTAGGAGGTACAGGCTTGATGAACTGTAGACTAAGGGACCCAGGAAGTGAAGCCACTCCAAATCTGGACCCTGTAGACTCAGCTGTGACGAAGGTGTTCACACAGTTAGACAATACAGGATGAAGGTTAGGATAGAAGATGTTGATTTGAGTTTTGAGCATGTTGAACTTACCTTCAAGCGCTGTATTTATTGAGCACACACTTGTCTGAGTGTCAGGAGGAAAGGTTTTCCAGTCCATCACACATAGGTAGCAGGTGAGACCATGGGATCCATGCCATCCCTTGGGAGGAAGAAAGTACCGGGGAGAAGATAATGGGATGGTGGGGAGTGTTGCCTTTCTTTCTTTCTTTCTTTCTTTCTTTCTTTCTTTCTTTCTTTCTTTCTTTCTTTTTTTTTTTTTTAACGGGCTCAAATCACTTTTATTTTCCGTATAAAACCCTTATGTGGTAGCCACAGCTGGAGCCTGGGTCCTCTGAACAGAGACTCTGGTGTGGGCTTTCACAAGATGAATTCCTGATAAGGAGACTTGGTAAACACAGTCTCTTTCCAGAGGTCAGGGGTCAGGTAGCTGTAGGTCTTAGAGATGGCATCAAAGGTGGCCTTGGCAAAGTTGCCCAGGGTGGCAATGCAGCCCCTGGCTGATGTGTAGCAGTCATCAATACCCGCCATCATCAATAGCTTTTTGGGCACAGGAGCATAGAGGATGCCAGTGCCTCTGGGGGCAGGGATAAGACGCACCAACACAGAGCCACAGCGGCCTGTCACTTTACGAGGAACAGTGTGGGGCTTGCCGATCTTGTTCCCCCAGTAGCCTCTCCGCACAGGGACAATGGAAAATTTGGCCAAGATGATGGCTCCTCGGATGGCAGTGGCTACCTCCTTGGAGCACTTAACACCAAGCCCAACATGACCGTTGTAGTCCCCAATAGCGACAAAAGCCTTAAACCTGGTCCTCTGGCCAGCCCGAGTCTGCTTCTGCACTGGCATGATCTTTAGAACTTCATCCTTTAGGGATGCACCCAGGAAGAAATCGATGATCTCCAATTCCTTAATGGGAAGGGAGAACAGGTAGATCTCCTCCAGAGACTTGATCTTTATGTCCTTAACCAAGCGGCCCAGCTTGGTGACGGGGACCCACTCCTTGTCTTCGGCTTTACCTCCATGAGCCCCGAGGCCTCGACCACGGCCACGGCCTCGACCCCGACCGAGGCCCCTAAGACCGCTGCCGCTGCCGAATCCTCCACCGAAGGCGCCTCGGCCTCCTAATCCTTGGTCCCCGGGTCCTCCGGGCCCTCCCGCTGCACTGGCGTCATCCGCCATTTGGTGTTTTCTCGAGGAAAAAGAAGTGTTGCATTTCTAAAGGGATGGATGGAGGGAGAAGAGATCATAAAAGACAATGAGAAGTGACAGAGAGAAAGGAGGGCACAGAGAAGTGCCCCAAGAGCCGAGGAGGGAAAGAGCTGGGTCCAGCCAATAGCAAGATGGACAATGAATGTCCTGGGATTTTATTGATAATCTATTCCAATGATTAAAAAAAATATTATCCCACTTTGAAGCCCAGACTGGATTTGAACTTGATGCATAGTCCAGACTAGTTTAGTATTTGCAATCCGACTGCCTCCACCTCCCCAGTTTTGGGATTATATAGGTAGGCACTATCATGTTTGGCTCAAGGATGGTTTTAGTGAAATTGTAGAAGCAACAGCCAGAATGTGGTGGGTTAAGGAACAAATAGGACATAAGGAGGAAGGAGAGAAGCCCTAATTCTAAAGGGATAGGTTTTTTTAGTTTAAAAAAAAAAAAAAAATCACGTTCATTACAAATTACAGACGAAAAGTATTTCATTCTTTTTAATTTTTTTTTTAAACTTTATTTGTTTATTTGGTGTTTTGCCTGGAACTGGAACTACAGACAGTTGTTAGCTGCCATGTGGGTGCTGGGAATCGAACTCAGGTCCTCTGGAAGAGCAGACGGTGCTCTTAACCGCTGAGCCATCTCTCCAGCCCATTCTTTTTAATTTTAAAAATATATTTCTATTAATTGTTTGAGAATTTCATACAATGTATTTTGATAATATCAATCCACATTCTCTCCCCTAATTTCTTTCTCATCTATTTCTATCCCCCCTCAGCTCCCTATTTTCTTGCTTTGCGTCTGGGAGTTAGTTTTAAATTGGGATTACCAAGACTGTTTGGTTCATTCACTGAAAGCCTGGTGTGAGGGCTCAGGCCCAACTCTCTGGAGGGAAGGGGAGATATTGTGGGTGTGAGACTAGTCTGGGTTACACAGCTAGACACTGCCTCAAAGAAGCAAACGTTGGGTGGTGCTAGCATACACTTCAATCCCAGCACTTGGGAGGCAGAGGCAGGTGGATCTCTGTGAGTTTGAGGCTAGCCTGCTCTACAGAATAAGTCCCAGGACAGAGAAATGCTGTCTCAAAACACCAACCAACCATTCAAACAATCAAAAAGTGTGTGTGTGTGTGGACATGAGTAAAGAGCAAAATTATAATGCTACCATGAAAATGAATATCTTTTATTCTTTTTTCCAGTTTTGTTTCAAAAATATTCTGATCTTCTTGAAGAAAAAAATACTATACAACAACTCAATTACACAAAATTGGATTGTATAAAAAGCCACTCCTCCAGGGAAGGTAAAACTTGAAGTGCCTCCAGTCCAGTTGTCAGAAGCACGCCACAAAAGCATTTCCAGTATACACTAAGATGTGGACGATTAGCCGTTAGACCTAGTAACAGAAGATTTTGAAGTTCTTATGCATATGAGATTTGTCTTCCCACCCCCATGTACTATTGTCCTTAGTCACTTGGATCTGCTCGTGCCTACAAACATTTATTTTGTATTATAATTCAATCCTTATGTGTTTTCTGCCTTTGTGCTTTAGGACATCTTCCCATTGGTCCTTCTGTTCCTTTGAACTATTTGTTTGCTTCCTTACTTCTGGGATTTAGAAAGGCTTTGTTCTGAACTCAAATGGACAGTCTCTGTCTCCATCCTTATCTCAGCTGTTTCCCTGAGCAGCCCTAAATCCTTTCATTAAAGAATAGGGCCTTATGACATTTTGAATTTTCATTTTTTTTAGTCCAATTTTATTTTGAGATAGAGTCTCATGCAGCTCAGTGTGGTGATATATTGTATATTTAATAAAATCAGTCTGGAATATTAGAGGACAGAATCACCCACAGTCCAGGCATGAAGGTCAGGGAGTGGTGAGTCATACTTTTAATCCCATCACTAAGATCTCTGTGAGTTCAAGGCTTGATAGCCAAGCAGTAGTAGCATACATCTTTAATCCTAACTCTAGGATTATGATGCAGAGTTGAACCAGGATGTAAAATAGTTGGATGGGAAAGAACTCTAAGGCAGGAAAAGGTAGAAATTCAGCATGAGCAACCAGTCAGGATAAGGACCAGTGAAGACAGGACTTATCCTGTTCAGCTGGAGGAGTTCACTGGGTGAGAATTGTCTATGGTTTGTTCCCTCTCTGATATTTCAGCTTTTTCCCAATATCTGGCTCCAGGTTTTTATTATAATACTAAATAGAATTTATGCAATAGCCCAGGCTGGCCTCAACTCATTATGATGCTGAAGATAACATTAAATTTTGGATCCTCCTGCCATCCCTAATCCTGGGATCACAAGTGTTCACTACTATATTTAGCTTTAGGATGTGCTGTAGATGGAACCCAGGGCTTCTTGTTCGTTAGATGAGCACTCTAACTGAGCCTCATTCCCAGCCCAGTTAAAAGTGTTTTAAAAATAGATCTTGATGTTTTGACACCTATGTTATTTAGAAGTGTATTAATTAGTTCTAAGATTTTTTCTGTGTGTTTTATCTTATTTACTGACGTATGATGTATTTCCATCATTCTAGGCAATGCCCCTTTATCCTAATCTTGTATTTGGAATGGTTGTCTCATCTCTGGGTGCTCTCCTTTCCCTTCCCATGTGTCAGTTTACACTGCACATATTTGGTCCTGTGTTATATACATTTGAGATCATGCTATGAGGCTTTATTTTTCCCATGTATTTCATTTTTGTTAGGGGGGTATTTTTTATTATTTTATTTAATAATTCACTTATTTGTCTGTCCCCTCCATTCCGCTATTGGCTCAATCTATTATAAATTAAAAAGGTTGTTGCATTTTTTCAAGTAAAAAATAATTCCATTTTGATTCTTATTACATCTTTTTCTTTGCTGGCTTTTATTTTTCCAAGATGTCTGTATCTTCTCATTGAAGCATTTAAAATTGTGTCTTTTATTTTTTGAGATTATAATATAATCACATAATTTCTGCCTTAAACTTCTTTCATCTAAACCTTTCCATATACTCCTCTTTGCTCTTTCAAATTCATGGTCTTTTTTAAAAAAAATTAATTGTTGCTACACATGTATATGTATATACTATCTGCATATATGCACATCTATCTATCTATGATCATCTATCTATGATCATTATCTATCTGTCTGTCTGTCTACCTACCTATCTATCTTCTCAAAGGCTTTCAAAGAAACAATAAGTAAGTACATTCTGCTCATTGTGTAGAATGTTGATAGTATGTATGTTTTCAGGGCTGACCATTTGGTATTGGATAACCAGTGTCTTCCCAGGGGAAGATTATTTCTTCCTCTCGCAGTGTTCCTTAGTTGCCTGTAGTTCTTTCTGTAGGGTTGAGGCCTTGTAGACTCCCTGCCTCAAACCTCATCCATGTTCACATGACTGTTGTCCTTGTCTATCTCATGTTTGGGCAGCCATGTTGGTGAGACTTTATGGGTGTAGTTTCTGATGGTCCTAGGAGACACAATCTCATAGCAAACTCCTTGTTCCTCTCTGTTCCTCTTTCCAACCTCTCTTATTGAAAGGATCCCTGCCCCTTAGGTGCTGGAGTTGTTTTGTAGATGTGTCTCTTGGGAATGGGATCCACAACTCTGTATTTTGATTGGTTGTGGTTTTCTGTACTGGCCACTGTATGTTGCAAAGAGCAGTCTCCTTGATGAGAAGAGAGGATCACACTTATCTGCAAGTGTAAGGACAAATATTTAGAATGTAGTTAGGGATTTTTCAGATTTACTAAAGTGGTAGTTGTAGGTTGTCTTTTTAAGACCCAAGATTCTACTAGCCCTGGGTAGTTGATTAGATTTCCAGTAGCAGGCATGATTTCCACCATGTTGAGTGGGTCTTAAGTCTAATTAGAGAGCTGTTGGTTACAAGGTATGCATACCTCTACTGCACCTTGAGGGTTATCCTTCTCATGGAAGCACTTTTTTTTTTTTTTTTTAAAATCATGGTAGACATTAAAGCTTGCTCAGAAAATTCTAGCATTTTTGCCGTTTTGCTTCATCAAAAAATATTCTTTCACATTTTCATGCATATATAATGTTTTTTGATCAGAGCCCCACCCCCCATGACCTTTTAATCCCTTGTCCTTTCCCATCAAGACCCTTCTTTGTCCCAGGCTCCCTTCCTACTTCCTCTTTTTTTTTTTTAAAAAAAAAAACTTTATTTATTTATTATTTATTTATTTGCCTTGGTGTTTGCCTGGAACTGGAACTACAGACAGTTGTTAGCTGCCATGTGGGTGCTGGGAATCGAACCCGGGTCCTCCGGAAGAGCAGACGGTGTTCTTAACCACTGAGCCATCTCTCCAGCCCCCCTACTTCCTCTTATATGAATGTCTTGCTTTCTGTGGCTCACTGCATTTAGGGAGGATTTCTTGCATGAGCATGGTTGGGCATTGTACGAATCCTAATTGGTCTTAATAAAAACCTAGAGCCAGGTATTGGGGCAAATGCTGACAGATCAGAGAGACAGAGGAACAAGCCACTAAAGAAACTTCTTACCACTACTCAGTCTTAAAGGGGTAGATCCTGTTTCCACGAATGCTCCGATTGAAGAGGGGAAGCAAAGGGTAGACTCCTATCTATTTCTGCTTTGTATTCCTCTCTCTGCTCAGCCATATCACTTCCTGTCTCAAACTTCTTAGCTGGGATTAAAGGTGTGTGTGATCCCAAGTGCTGGGATTAAAGGTGTATGCCACCACTGCCTGGCTTTGTTTCTCTTTTGAACTGCATTAATCTCATGTAGACCAGGCTGGCCTTGAGCTCACAGATCACCACTGCCTGACCTCTATGGCTAACCCTGTGGCTGACTCTGTCCTCTGAGCTTTAGGTAGTCTTTATTTGATACACAATATATCACCACAGTTGGGGGTTCAACATTTGGGTGACAGCAATGTCTTCATGGCTATACTACTGAAGACCATGACTTCCTCATTCTGCAACCTTTAAGTACTGAACTCCTCTAGGAAGGATAGTTGATGGGCTCAGTTTCCTTCGATTCACCACCACTGTGAGTTTGTGACATGTCATGTAACAACTGTGTCATGTCCAGAAGACAGCACCCCTTCCCATCTTTTGGCTCTTACAGTATTTCTGCTCCCTGACCCTTAGTGTTCCCAGAACCTTAGAAGTGTGTTTACATATTATCCCTTGCTTTGTTTTCTTAAGTTTGAATTTTTTGTTCTTGGTGTAATGAGTTGTTCTCTTCTGAGCCCGGGGTGTATTTTTGTATTATGCCATATTTAAACACTGTGCTTTGTTCTTAGACCTCCTTTCTCCCAATAAAGGCAAAGTCTGGAGCTGTTGCCCAAAGGATTGGACACCATTTGGTTCCCACTGCTACTTCATTTCTACTGACTCGGCATCTTGGATGGAGAGTGAGGAGAAGTGCTCCAGCATGGGTGCTCATCTGATGGTGATCCACAGCAAGGAAGAGCAGGTGCATCCTGGGAGGGAGGGAGGCCTGGGCCCCCTGCTGTCTGCCTCCTTTCACTAAGAGGGAGTTTTGTTGGCTTGGATGTTGATGCTGTGGCAGAGGCTTCCCATCAGATAGCCTGAAAGGTGGCTTCAGCCTTGGCATTCTACACCTTGCCCCTACTTCACAGGAGCTCAGCAACCCACAGGGAACCATGACAACAGAGATGCCATGCCTGAGGGTGGGGGGAAGGATGGGATGTTTCTGCTTAGAGACTAGTTTGTAATTTCAGGGCTCTACTACTTCCTGTAGTACCAACTCCTAACAGAGGAGGGCGCAGAGCTGACCAGGGGAAGGGATGGACTCAGGAGGCAACTCTCAGAAAGGAAACGTCTGAAGTTATGGATGGAGAATGATTAAATCTTCTATATTCCTCATGCACAGCTTTCAGGAATGGTGCTTGGGAGAAAGGAGGGCAGTGAGTCTGAGATGAGAATTCATTATGATCAGGGACAGAGATTGTTTCCAGTGTCGTGGAAATCAGGCCTATGACTGGTGACTTTGTATCCTGGTCAGCCAGAGAAGGCCTTCATCACTTCTGGGGGTGGTGGCTGCTCTTCTATTCCTTCATCCTTTCTTTGTCTTCTCATCTCTGTGTGACCAGAAAAAAATTTGTGTATCTCTAAAATGTTTAGTTATTATGTATTAATCTACAATTTGAAACAATACAGAGGTGAACTAGGATTTGGTCATTATATATTTGCATATGTGCATCATATTGAACTAAACTATAATTTTGTATAGTTAAAATAATTTTTAAATAATATTTTAAAAATTTTATGACAGAAAAAGAAGCACTCCATCCAGGCTGAATGCTGTATATTTCTTTCCTCTTAGGCTTTTATTACCAAGATCCTGAATCGTGATGCTGCTTATTTTATTGGGCTGTCAGATCCAGGTCATGGACACTGGCGATGGGTTGATCAGACACCATACAATGAAAGTGCCACGTGAGTCTAGAGTCACCTAGAGGAGTCCTGGGTCCTATAGCATGAGAAGACGTTAGGGTGTTCCAGCTGTTGATTATGAGACTCAAACAGCTCACTCCTGGTGTGACTGCTGGGGACAGAGTTACTTTTATCCCCATTTACTCATAACAGGAGTCATGTGAGACACGTGTTACTGATACTCCCAGGAGGGATGAGTAGGAGAGTAACTTTGAAGAACATAGAACGATAAGTACCCAGGCCACCCAACAAAAGTCCTTATAACTAGGTGGGATTTATTATGCTTTTAGTTCTTTACATCATTAAAAATAAGATCTATTTGTTTTTTTATTTGTGTGTATGTATGTATTTGTTTGGGAGTGTGTGCCATGTGTATGTGGGTGCCCATGGAGCCCATGAGAGGGTGTTTGAGCCCCTGGAGCTGGGGTTACAGGTGGTATGACCATGCCAATATGGGTTCTGGGAACAGAACTCTCACGTTTTCTGGGAAAGCATCAAGCATGCTTAATGTCTGAGCCATCTCTCCTGCTTTTATTTATATCTTCATAATAAAAATTAATGTCAAGATTAGAACTGATTATTTCTCATAAATCATAGCCCTCAATCTAATATTGTTGTGTCATATTTATGCAATTATTTAAAAACTGCAATATTTTACTATGTTTCCATATTCTATCCTGATTTCTGTTGTGAGAAATAGAAAGTAATGTTATTGTCATTCTCAGTTTTCAGAGAAGAAAAGTAGGAATCAAGGGTATTAAATTACTTGTCCTACATGACAGAACTAAGTAGATTATCTAGATATTTTAAGTAGTTCACCAGTCTGTAAAATAAGACTGTTCTAAAGTGGGAAAAACCCCCCTTTGTTAAAACATGAGAATAAGGAGACACCTTTCCAGCATATAAATAAGCACATGTGTTGGGGTGAGGCCTGGTTTGGGGTTAAGAACTGGGATTGTCTCTATGTTCAGGGTCCTGCTATTTCCCTTTGGAGGAGGGGAAAAGATTGTGCTTAGTGCAATGATTCATCCTCTGGGATGGGTTGAAACAAGCAAGTCCAATTTTATTATGGAAGGAAAACCTTCAATATTTTTTTTTCTCAGACCCTCCTCCCAGCCAGGGAGGGGAAAGGGCTCTGATTTGCTGGGATCTCTTGGTGGTCTAGAAATGTTGTGCCTGGACTCTGCCCTCATCAAGGCTCCAGGCAGACCCCAGGTTGGCTTATGCAGAAGTGCTTAGGAGTTTTAAGGCACTAGTTATCACTGGTTTGCCCTGGCTGAGGCCAGTCTGCTCTCCAGGCCCCTTAGATGCCTATACAGTCTGAACACATGTGTTGACAGTCTCTGGGTACCAAGACCTAGGATGAAGTTTCCTCTGGGATGTGTTCAGGGAGAACAGTTAACAAGCTAAGAGAATACTGAATGCAGTGAGCCCTCTCACAGGGAAATGTCAGGTATGGGTGGTGGAGAGTGGTTGGTTTGTGCACACTTGAATCTGATTTCCACAGACCCCAGCCTCACCCTCAGGCTTGCTCACACTTGCTTTCTCTTTCTCAGCATCACTGTAGGAAACACCCTGATGCTCTTTTCTCCCTTTCAGGTTCTGGCACCCAGGTGAGCCCAACAGTGACAATGAAAAATGTGTTATAGTAAATCATCTACGGTCTGGTTCTGGTTGGGGCTGGAGTGACATCCCATGCCATGACAAACAGTCATCAGTTTGTCAGATGAAGAAAATATATTTATGAATTGAAAATATATTTATGAATTGTCCACTCTCCAAAAATGGACATGGGACTGCATTTTTATCTACCATTACACAGACACCTGGAAGGATCTTCTTGTAGAAGAGATGTTCACAAAATTTTAGGTAGGCAGCCAACAGTTATACATATAACACTGGTCCATATATATATGTAAATATGTATAGGTGTGTATAAATATATAAGTGTGTGTGTATATATACACACATATATATTTACATACACACATATATTTATCCATCCTTTACCCTTTTATATAATGAGAATTTCCCATGTACCAGAGACTTTCCAGAAGCACACCAGCTTCTCTGTCCATTCTTAGATTCCTAAAGTCTTATTTGATGACAGAATTTTGTGGTGTGGTCCCTCTACCCATTTCTCTCTCTCTTTGTTGATTTGTCTTTGAGTTTTTTTTCTGATGTATAATTGACAAATAAATCATGCATATTTACATTACACTGTCTTGATAGAGAAATGCATTGGGTAATGGTTACCACAATCAGGTTAACAACACCCTGTATTACCTAACATAGATGCCTGTTTTGTGTGTGTGTGTGTGTGTGTGTGTGTGTGTGTGTGTGTGTGTACGGTTTTAGGAAGAGTTTGCCTCTAGACTGTCAATTTCCAAATAATTACTCAGAGTCTTAATATTAATTAAAAATATTCAGCCAGTAGCTCAGACTCATTATAACTAGCTCTTAAAATTTAAATTAACCCGTTTCTGTTAATCTATGTGCTGCACCAAGGCTCCTGCCATTTACCTTTCCAACATATCTTACTTACTCTCTGGCTGTCAACTCCTCTGACTCAGCTCTCCTTCTTCTCAGCATTCTTTCTGTGTCTGGCTCTCCTCCACAATCCCTTCCTTCCCTGCTATAGGCCAATCAGCTCTTTATTAACAAATGAGAGCAATACATATTTACAGTGTACAGAAAGATTATTCAACAGCATGTGATGTTAGAACATCTAAGATCTTTTTAAGCAGACTCAGGCAGACAGGGTGACATTGTCACTATTGTCACTTAGATCCTCAGGGCTTACTCATATTTTCTGTGGCATTTTCTCATCTTTCCTATTACCTGAACTACCAAGAATCATCCATGGACTTGGTCTTCATGGCTAGTATGTCAAGTGCTATGAGTGCTGTGAGGCTGATGTGGTCCTCTTAAGGGTGGCTGATCCTGAGCTGGGTGACCTTCATCAACAGCAAGTTTAAGAAGATGGTAGCCAACCTTTTACTGGCATCTCTGTAATTTTTTGGTCTTTCATCTTGGTGCCTGCTGCATTAGGGACAGCCTCTGCCCTGTGGACGGACATTGAGGAGACCCACATGTCTCATGGGAACTTCTCTGATGCTTAACACTTTGGAAGCCTTCTCAGCTTTTCATCACGAGTATCATGAAACAGAAGTTGACCGGATGGTATCATCAATACTCATAGAACTACCATCTATATTAATGACTGTTAACATTTTGATAATTTGATATATGTGTGTATATGCATATATATGCACATGTTATTTGATAGGGCACTTGAGATTTAGTTTGATTCATAATACTTCAAGCAATATTACAATATATATTATCTGAAGTTGTTATTACACAGAAAAGCAATACCACAATTAGTCTTAGAAAATTTAACAACTCTTTTCTCATATGATGTTTAGTCTTTCCTGTATTTCCTCAGCCATCTCCACAAATATTTCTTAGGGCTATTCTAGTAAGTCATAACCAAAAACATTTCATTGGCTAATTAAAATTATTCTGCAAGTTCAGGCCATACCTCTACAAAAGCCACTTGAATATTGTGCATGGCTTATTATGGTATATATGAAATATGATAACTTTAGACACATATTTTGCTGAGAGGGTGAAACCCCTGAGCATCTCTGGCTGTTGTGATCTCATTCTTAGCAACTCGTTAAGTTTCCCCTCTTGTACATCATGACCATTAACCCTCTCAGCTGTTCCCATCAGTGCTGTGAACCTGTGAAGCCCCTGCTGAGCAGGGCAGGGATCAAGGGAAGAGGGGCATGAGGAGAGAGACAGCCTCCTCCCACCGCTGCTGACCAGAGCTGTCCCGGGATGTGCCCAGTAGCACAGTGAGTGCAGAGTGCCCATGCAGTGCGTGATAGACACAGCAGGAAGCAGAGTGCTCACTGGAGCAGCCTCAGGAGCAACAGGGTGGGAGCCTTGTCCTCCCCTGCTGGAGGCAGCTGAGGGGAAGTGGGAGCCCACACAGTGGGGAGGGGCCAATGGTCCTCTAGATTGTGGCATCAGACTGTGCCTGTTCAGTCAAAATGGATGTCCTGGTGCCTTAGTGTTTGCTCATGTTGTCTGGTTTGTCCAAATCCATGCTTGCATGTAGAAGTACATGAAGTTATGTTTGCTGCAGAGTGTCTTAGGTCTGAGCTCCCCAACCGCATGGTTCCTCTTTTTCCCTCCTTCCTATTTCTTTCCTTCCCCCTTTGAGTTCCCACTGAATAGTATTTGCATATCATGCTGACTAGGTTTGAACGCTACAATTCTTATTCTCTAGTTTTAAGCTGTTGCATATTTGTATGTAGCCTGATGATTCCATGTGGTTTCTCATTCTCATGTGGTCTATTTCAACTGGAAATCCCTCTTCTCTTATACAACTGTGTGATATGACAACTTCTCACCATATACTGAAGTCTCAAATTTTAAATTAGAGAACTGAGACTATCAGAAATTAAATTATTTGCTCAAGGTATAATAAATGGAAGATGTGTATATTTTAATTAGTTCCTCATGTTCTAAGTCATTCCATTCAAGGAGGGCAGATGCACATATGAACTCACAGATTGTCAGCATGCACAAGGCCTGTCCAAGCTCAAGACAGGCAACATCTCAGCGTGGAGGAGGGGACATGGGCATAGAGCCTCAACCCTAACAAAGAAGTTCTTCCCAATTCATACGTTCTGGAAGAGGAAAAACAATATTTCTTAGCAGAGTGTCTTGAGGTTCATCAATTACATGCCAAGGCAGGCCCCATGCTCAGGAGTAGCTGCCTATACAATGGACTCCATGGTTTTTTTTTTTAAACAAAGAAAAAACATCAATTTGGGCAGATGAGGAGCTTGGAAGAAGATCCATAAGAAGTTGGAGATAGGAAAAAATATGATCAAAATATGTTGAATTAAAGTCTCAAAGAATAAATAAAAACGTTATTTAGAAAAAGGATAAAACTATTGGCCCATAGAACTGATGTGAATATTTTCATCACATAAAAAAGCCTTAGAAAAGATGTGGGAATGATCAAACAGAAGTGAGCATCTGGTATTGCAGTCTTTGGAGATCCTGTTCCAAGACTGAACTCAGGGTTTGCATCAGACATGTCACTGCAAACTAAACTTTTTTCTCTGAGGGGTAGAATGGAGCACAGGTATTCTGATAATAACATCCTTTATTACTGCATCATAAAAATCCTTCTTCAACAGAAAACTTTAAACAATATATGAGCTAAGTTTTGAGGGTCATATTACATTTCTTGAGCAAACAATAAGAAGCAGAGTCATTCTGATTACACATGAGAAATCAGATTTTTTCCCCCAGCTTGGAAAAATTGTGCTGACTAGGCAACTGGCAACTGGAAATGTGAGACCATGGTAACAGCTGTTCGTCAGCCCAGCTCCTTGGTGAGCAGCCTATAAAGCAAAGACAGGATGCATGTAGCAATAAGAGCCCAGCAGTTCCCGACATAGAGTGACACTGAAATTCAGGACCTCACTATCAACAGTTAGTTGGCTGAACCTTGAGTCTTATATCATAAACTGAGATTAGGAGTTCATGCAGAGTCAATTGCTGAGAGAATTTGTGCAGGAAGTTATGTCTTTAACGTTATCAGACAGACTTCTGCAAGTAAGCACCACTAAAGTTGCTTAATGTCTGATCTTGGCTCAAAAATTAGACATCTGAGAACTTGTCGTTGGGCATTTTTTTTAATGAAAATCTATTCTACAAATTTATTTGTAGAGACAACTACTCTACTCTAAATTCTTTCTGAGGTCTTAAATCAGTCAATGTTGTATAAAACTGTCTGCTGATGAGAATACTGTCATTTTCCCATGTCAACCTGAGCTATGAAAAATATCCTAATATTATTTCTATACATCAAAATTATACAGCTTAAGCAGAAATCACCTTCCTGATCATCAACAGAACTAAATGTACCTCAAAAGTATAAAACACACTACCAATAGGCTGTGGAAAGAGACTCACAGCTAGCTTTTTAAGGGAGGATTTTTAGAAGCACATGAGAAAATTTTAGACAGAAATAAATAGTATCCACAGCCAGTAACCCCAGGGTTTTTACCTAGTGCTGTTTCTCCTCAGAGAATTAGTTCTATGTTGGGTCAGCCTGTTGAATATTAATTACCATCTGCTATATATTTTTATGGTCGGTCACTGGCCCTTTGAGACACTTGCCTGCATCTTACATAATACAAAAAGGTTCTGTGGCTTGGCTTTCTAGAGGTGATCCAAGTGGAGGAGAAATTGTATCTGCATTTCAAGAGGGGTAATTTGGGCACACATGTCCTTGATTTCCATAAAGTTCATTTCCAGTTTTCAACCCCTATTGCCTCTCCCTCTCTTCAGAGTATTATTGTGAGAATTACCCTCATTACTTTCTCTTTTAGACTTTGGCACTCAGAGAAAACAGTGGTAAGAAAGGATTTTTGTGTTGTGCTAAATTAACATCTGCACTTTAAAGGATGGGTCTGGAGTGTTGTCTCTTATGATGGCTTTTATATGTCAATTTTTGAAATGATGCAGCTGTCCTTATGAGTCAAACACATTACATGGTTGGCGTGGAATCATAATTATGGAGATAGCTAGAGAGGTTTCATCAGGTCCTCCTAGGGTTTGAACATAGGCACTTGGAATTGTATCAGTAAACCAGGTTCTTAGTACTCTCTCTCTCTGTGTCTGTCTCTTCTCTCTCTTCTTCTCTCTCTTTCTGGAGCCAGGCTCTCACTATGTAGCTCTGGTTGTCTTAGAACTCACTGTGTAGAACAGGCTGGTCTCAAACTCACACAGATCCTCTTGCCTTTTCTTCCTGAGCGCTAGGATTGAAGGCATTTGACACTGCACCATTATCTTAGTCAATTCCTGATGTCTGCAGAATTGTAGGTAGTTGGGTCACAGATTCTTCCCTTTATGAGAACATTGGTTCACATTTGTACTCAATCATTTGTTATCTCATTCATAAAAGAAGCATTTTTCTTCATCTAGCCACTATTCTTGAGACCTTTTTGTGCACTCACAGAAATCACATTTGCTTATATGCTAGGATCAGACTGACTGCTAAGTTTTGGCTCTTTGATTGGATGATGTGATTCTCCCTATCTGTTGTTTGTCTTTCCTTGATGAATAATTTACAAATAAACTTTTGTGTACTTAAGATACCATCTGTGATGATCTGATGTACATATATACTAGGAAATGGTTACAGGTTAGTTAACACTTCTATTACTGTAGTAAGAACACTTAAGGTCTTCCTAAACAAATCTATATCATGCTATAATATTATTGGATCTCCAGAACTTCTCTTTGATCTGAAAATTTTAGTCTACCATCATCATCTTATTTCTCCAACACCTAGCTCCTTGACATTGCTATTGTACTTTCTTCCTGTGAGATTTGCTTGTGAAGATTCCCCACATAAATGGGATCTTATCTACACAGTGTGACTTCCACAGTTTCTGCCATTGAGCCTTTTATTAGCTGCTTATTTTCTGCCTGTATCCAAACTCATTATTTTTATGCAGATTTTGGTTTCATATGTTGACAGACTTATAAGCTCACATCTCAGAGAACAATTTACACAATAATTCTGTGTATATTTTTCATTGTTGTTGTTCTTGTTCCCTAAACAGGGTTTCTTTGTGTGGTTCTGGCTGTCCTGGAACTTGCACTGTAGACTAGGCTGGCTTCTGTAAATTTTCTCAGAGCACCTTTAAATAAACACAAAATTAAATAAAGTCTGTGTTTAATGAGTGATATTAAACTAAAGACTACCCATATGAGCCCAGATCAGTGAATGGGCCTCTAGGAAACAGTTAATCGACTCTTCCTTTAAGCCAAAGGTTTTCTGTAATTCATCGGCCACCTAGAAATGAAAGAAGTTTTTAATTGTATTACACTTTTCAAACTTAGATTCTGTAAACCACATCCAATCACCTATTTTCAGAAATTTGAACAATATATAATGTACTTAACACTCCTTAATATCATGCTGTTCCTGCTCTGGGTCATAAATGCTGGGATTAGGTTCTGCCCAAATCATCAGAAACAAGAGTCACTTTTGTTTTAGGAAATGGAGCTGAGGTGGCAGGAGAAAAGTGACCTGTAGTTTGTAATTTAAGCCACACTGTGGTAGTAGTGAGCCATTTTAATCCAGCCTTTCCCAGACAATTCCCACAATGCCAGGGCAGAGAAGTCTCTCCATGGACCAGAGAGGAACTGTTTATATTTTCAGAAGCAAAAAAATCAGGAGCTAGGAGGATTTTGGTCACCTGAGCCCATATCAGCAGTCCAGTCCCCTGTCACACAGAGCCTATGCCTTGGGACAATAGCTGGTTCCCAGGTGTGTGTGTGGCCACTGCTATATCTGGATGAAATATTCAGAGCTTGTGCTTAACTCTGATGCCCTCTTTTAGCCTTAACAATTGCTAAAACAACCCAGGGGAAAGGACAAAGCCTCCCAGGGAAAGCTAGGACAGTGGATTAGTGAGTGTCTTAGCCCCTATACCTACCTCTCTGGAAAAAAAATCTGTGGGAGGAGCTGGGCCAGGATTTGCTTTTCTGTTACCTGAGTTCTAAGAAATGTTGCCCAAATATACAGCAAGCCAACACCAAACTAAATGGTAAAAAACTCAAAGTGATTTCACTAAAATCAGGAACAAGATAATGTTGCCATTCCCCATATCTATTCAATATAGTTTTTGATGTCATCCCAAGAGCAATAAGATGACAAAAAGAGATCAAGGGGATATACATTGGAAAGGAAGAAATCAAACTTTCATTATTTGCAGATGATATGACAGTATACATAAGCAACTCCAAAATTTCTATCGGGGAACTCCTCCAGCTGATAAACACCTCCAGCAATGTGGCACAATACAAGATGAACTAAAAAAATTTCAATAGTCCTTTTATACATAAATGATAAAAAAGGTGAAAAAGAAGTCATAGGTCACTCTGTACAATAGCTGCAAATGACATTAAATATCTTGGGTTTCTCTAACCAAAGAAGTGAAAGATGTGTTGTATGAAGTTTCTGACCTGCCCATGGCTGCTTCCCCTCATCTCCCTCAAAATGACTCAGATGCTTGTATTAATTTCATCCTGTTTGACCTATGTCTCAGGCACATTGCTAACTAGCTCTTTCATCTTAATTCAACCCATTTTCTTTAATCTATCTGCCATGTGGCTGGTGGCCGACTCACCTGGGTCCTTTACTTGTTTCTTTTTTGGCGGCTGGGAGTCTATCTGACTCAGCACTCCTCCTACCTGAACCTCAATTTCCATGCCTACTTCTTCTATGGGGCTCAACACAGACCAAAAGAGTTCCTTTATTTACAGAATGATTTTCACAGCATACAGATGAACATTCCCACCATAATGTGTATGACAAGAACTTTAAGTCATTAAAAAGAGAAATTGAAGAAGATATCAGAAAATGGAAAGATCTCCTATGCTCTTGGATAGTTAGGACCAAGATAGTAAAATGGCAATCTTACAAAGAGCAATCTACAGATTCAATGCAATCACTATCAAAATTCCAACACAATTCTTCACAGACTTTGAAAAGACAATACTCAGTTTCATACAGTAAAACAAAAGATCTAAGATTGCCAAAACAATTCTGTTCAAAGAAAAACTTCTAGAGGCATCACCATCCCTGACTTCAAGTTCTACAATAGAGCTACAGTAATAAAAACAGTTTGATATTGGCATAAAAACCAAAATGTGGATCAATGTAATTGAATTGGAGACCCTGACATTAATCCACACACAATGAACACCTGAGTTTTGACAAAGATGCAAAAAAATATACAATGGAAATGAAAGAGCACTTTTAACATGTGTTCCTGGCATAACTGGATTGTTGTATGTGAAAGAATGCAAATAAATTCTTATCCATTACCATGTACTAAAGTCAAGTTCAAGTGGATGAAAGACTTCAACATAAACTTAGTTACTCTGAACTTAATAGAAAAGAAAGAGAAAAATAGCCTTCAACACATTGGCAGAGGAGACAACTTACTAAATATAAAACTAGTAGCAAGACACTGAGAGCAACAATTAATAAATGGAGACCTCCTGAAACTGAGAAGCTTTTGTAAGGCAAGGACACTGTCAACAAGAAAAACAACAGCCTACAGAGTGGAAAAAGATATCCACAAATCCTTTGTCTGACAGAGGATTGGCCTCTAAAATATTTAAAGAACTCAAGAAACTAGAGATTAAAAACCAAATAACCCAATTAAAGAATGGATACAGAACTAAATAGAGAATTCTCAACAGAAGAATCTCAACTGTTTGAAAGACACTTAAAGAACTGCTCAGCATCCTTAGCCATCAGTAAATGCAAATCAAAATAACTCTGAGTTACGATCTTACAGCTGTCAGAATGGCTAAGATAAAAAACAGTGATGACAACCTATGCTGGAGGGGATACAGAGTAAGGGGAACATTCCTTCATCTCTGGTGGGAATGTAAACTTTTACAGCCACTTTGGAAACCAATATGGCGGTTTCCCAGAAAACTGTGAGTCAATCTACCCAATGATCCAGCAATGCCACTCTTGAGTATATCCCTAAAGGGTGCACATTCTCACCCCAAGGACATGTGCTCAACTATGTTCACATCAATATTTGTAATAGCCAGAACATAAAACAACCTAGATGCCCCTCAGCTGAAGAATGGAATAAAAAATTATGGCACATTTACATAATGGAGCACTACTCAGCAGAACAAAAGTGACATCCTAAAATATGCAGGCTGGGAGTCACAGAAATACAATATAGGAACATTGGCACTACAAGGCTGACCCACCAGAGCCAAGGGCCTCTGATGGAAGGAAAGCCATGATCTCAAGGAATCTTGATGCTAATTGTTCTTGGAGGTGCTGACCTCTTCCTACAGAGGATTTCTGTGTATGAAGGCAGCCCCCTCTATTTGCTATTTCCTTGGAATTTATGGATAAATATATTGTGAGGACCTGGAGGGTGGGGGCCCAGTTTCAAGGATTCATCCACACATTGGTACCCAGTTTCAGAGAAGCCTCGGTGCCCCGGCATCCAATGGATTCAAAAGTTGAATTCGAGCTAGGTTGCTGTACCTTATCCCTTTGCCCAATCCTGGAATGCCAAGGTGTGTCAAATCTTGCTTACATATGTTTTTTCTTCTTTAAAGACCTCTGCCCATTGGGGCTCAGGGTCCTTAGACTTTTCGCTGTGCTGGAACCAGGCTATCGACCCAGGTTTGTGGGAACCTGTATGTAACCTGTATGTAACAATAAAATCCTCACTGTTTACAGCATGTCCAGCCTCCCTGGTGGAAATTCTTATGTCTTATATATATATACCCCTATCCTAGTGAGAAAACGATCACACAGATAAAATCTTCCAGACCTTAATTCCCCCTGCCTAGAGCAGACTCACTGTCTGCTTTCCCTATGATTACCTTTGCTAGGAAAAACAATAACAACCTCATTTAAAGGTGATCCAAAGTCAGCCACAGACAAGAAAACTCACTAACTTGTTATAAAATCACCTCCTCTATTGGTAATAGAGCTATCCAGAGCCAATTAACCCAAGAGAGCTTTCCAAGGTCTCCCTGTACCTTCATTCATTAACGCAAGATCCTATCTTGAAAGTTAAGGAACGCAAACTAAGCATTTAGAGAGATTCACTAAATCTCTCCTAGGGAAAGTGCATTAGAAGGTCAAGGTGTGGAAAAGGATCCCTTTCATTGTTTTCTCAGCCACCTAGCAACCCAGCCTTAATAGCTTTTCATGGAACTGACCTGGTTTGGGGTATATAAGACCTATACCTTCATTGTTGTATTGGTGTTGTGCCATCATCATTGTATTGTGTTATAAAGTTGCTGTACCAATAAAGAGATATTGAAAAGAAATGCTCTAAGTTTGATTCCTGAGAAGAGATTATAGTAGGAAATTCCCATGCTGGCAAAGAAGTGTATCATCATGAAGAACTGAGAGAAAACTTATCCTGGGCTTAACCCCAGAAGGTTTTTGCTAGAACTAGCAAAGGTCAAAACAACTTTGAGATACCACCTTACACCTGTCAGAATGGCTAAGATTAAAAACACAGATAACAGCCTATGCTGGAGAGGTTGGGGAGCAAGGGGAACACTCCTCCATTGTTGGTGGGAGTGTCAGCTTGTTTAGCCACTCTGGAATGCAGTATGGCAGTTTCTCAGAAAACTGGGAATCAGTCTCCCTAAAGGTCCAGCAATACCACTATTGGGCATATACCCTAAAGATGCACATTTTCACCCCCAAAACATTAGCTCAACTATGTTCATAGCAGCATTATTTGTAATAACAAGAACCTGAAAACTACTTAGATGCCCCTCAACTGAAGAATGGATTAACAAACTGTGGCACATCTACACAATGGAGTGCTACTCAGCAGTAAGAAAAAAATGATATCCTAAAATTTGCAGGCAAGTGGATGGATTTGGAGAATATCTTCCTGAGTGAGGTATCACAAACCCAGAAAGATAAGCATGAGATGTACTCACTCATTAGTGGATCTTAAATAAAAAGCAAAGCATGCCCAAGCTGCAAACCACAACCACTGAACAGCTTGTGATCTGAAGCACCTTGGAGACCATTCTCTCCAGAAGAACACTTGACCTAGTCTTGATGTGGGAATGAGGAAAGCAGACTTGCCTGGAGTGGATGCTGAATTAAGCTAACTTGGAACCTTGGGACCTCCTGCCCTTGCTGGGGAGGAGATAAAGTGATGGAGAGAAGAGTTAGTGACTAGGAGGGGCAGGAGGGGGAAGGGAGTTTGAAATCAAAGTATAGAGCCAAGCCACACATTTAGCCATGAAGGTCAGGAAGTGGTTACCCATGCCTTTAATCCCAGCACCACAGAGGCAGAGATCCATCTGAATCTTTCTGAGTTCAAGGCCAATCAGAGCCAGGTTGTGGTGGCATACCTTTAATCTCAGCACTTGGGATCCCATGTCTATGCTCCCAGTACTTGGGAAACACACACATCTTTAATCCTAGCAGTAGGAGAGTTGAACTAGAAAGTGAGATAGTTGAGTGAAGAAAGAAAGATAAGACAAAAAGAGGCATGATTTCAGTCCTTTGCCCTTTACCTGTGACCCCCTTCTCTTTTGGCTGAGGATGTAGTAAATCTGAGCATTCATGAGGAATGGCTGTGGCTTGTTTCTCTCTCTCTCTCTGATCTTTCAGCTATTTCTCAATATCTAGCTACAGGCTTTCATTGTAAAACCAAGTAGAATTTGTGCAATATCTGGTGCCCAATGTGGGGCATATAATGTGCATAAAGTCTGAGAAAGCTTAAAAAGGGTTCTAGAACACAGAAGCAGAGCCAAAACAACTTCCTAGCTGTGTTTTTTAAGTGGGGCTGTGGTACAAAGTGGGATAAGGGTTTGAGCTACAGCATAGAAGATTCTTGAAGTCTCACAGGAACCTCAGTACAAGTATGAGCTGCATATGACTGTTTTAAGTTTACTGATCCTACAGACCAAAAGAAAACTGAGTCAAGCAGGACTTCTTAGAATCAGCATTTTTCTCAGGTGGGCTCTGTTTTCTGGTAGTGAACAGAGGCACAGTTCCTTTAAGAGAAGCTTCTTGATTCAGTCTTAGAGGCAAAAACTATGAGTCTCTTTTTAAGAAGTCCTGCTGCCAAATACTTGCAGTGCGTGCTGACATTCTACTTAGTGGCAGTGTGGACCCTAAAGTTTCCCAGAGTTGAGATGATAAACATGGCTCTTGCTGGTACCTCTGCTATGAAGATAATTTCTCACAGTCTCAAGGAGATGGTGGAGTCAACTTCCATAACCAAGGTTTTAATTCTACTCACACTTTAATCCTAGCCACTCTGCTTAGCAGAGTAAAGGCTTATGTGGTCAGAAAAAGATAGAGACATGCAGTAAAGACAGATTCTGACAAAATCTATTATAAATGCTTTACAGTGTGTTTAAAAATAGACATAGGCTGGGTGAGAAAAGAAAAAATTATAGTGAAAGCCCTTAAAAAAGAAACAGAGTAAAAACATAATAAGCTACATAAAGATGAAAATTACACAGAGAGTCTGGATACTATATGTTATTGTGTTGTCTTTGAGGTTTTTTTGATGGCAAAGAACAGGAGCTGCTAAGAGACATTTGATTATAAATGTTGCTGGATTAATCCAGCCTATAGATTGTGAAAATTTCTTGACTTCAAAATTTAAGTCAAAAGAGAAGAGGTTATACTTTTGTTTCTGCAGAAAATGAGAAGCTATGGATTCTTTCCCAATTAAGAAAAAACAGGTTTGATTAAAGAAGAAAGACCTCCTGAAAAATCTGGCCCAGATGATTAAATTTCAGAGCACCTCTGCTGCAATTTCCTCTGAGTTCTGCATCCAGCATAGCTTCAAGGCTGCTGGTTGAGATGATTCAGCCTCACAGAATAGTCCAGTCAGGACTTGTCCATAATCCTAAATATTCATAATTTATAAGATTACCAGCACTCCAAATCATCATGAAATAGTCTGGAGAAATATGGCCACATTTCCAAAAAAAATGAATTATGGATGTTTGTCTTTGTTTAGAGTGTTGGTTACAAGTTGTTATGGATAATGGTCAGGAAAAAAAGCTAAGTAGATTAGATTTGGGGTTCTTGTTTTAAAAAGAAAAGTACAGGAGAAATGTGGCATAATGTTTTTGTACATCGTAAAAATTTGTTACTGGTATTGCTTAAACAAAATACTGAGTGGTCAATAACTAGGCAGAAAGTAGAGGCAGGATGACTAGACTAGGAGAATTTTGGGAAGAGAAAAGGCAGAGAAGCAAACACCAGCTAGATGCAGAGGAAGCAAGATGCGAATTCTGGACTGAGAAAAGGTACCAAGTCACATGACTAAACATAGGTAAGAATTATGGATTAATTTAAGTGTAAGAGCTAGATAGTAATATGTTTGAGATACTGGCCCAGCAGTTACTATAATATTAAGCTTCCAAGTCAATTATTTTGGAAGCGACTGCTGGGTATTTGAGACTTTCTGGCAGGACAATGCATGTTACTGGAGAAGAAGTCATCAATTTATTCAGCTATGAACCCAGGAAACTACAATTGTGATTGCCCTGGCAAGACATGCCCACAGGTTCAATAGTGGCTACAACATCATGGCAGCAAACAATAATTTTCTAATGATTAAAATTTTACTCCATAAGATAAAACACATACCTAAAGCCATTATTGTACATAGAACCGATGGCTAGATAGATCATAGGACATAGGTGAGAATCTTTTATTATTATTTAACTAAAGGGACATAGTATACTGATTCTTAAAGACTTATAAAACCCATAGATCAACGTTTCTCTCAACCCTCTCCCAAGAAGCTCCAATTTGTTGTAGATGATGATTAACACAAAGATCTACAAGTGGCCAAGGGCCAGAGAACAAGCAGAATGCTCATCCCTAAATGGGACATATATACTGTAACTACCTTCCTCACAAAGCTCAGCAAACATTTCAGAAGAAGGAACGGAAAGCTTAGGACCCAAATGTGATGGATGACTATAAAGAACTGGTATCTTTTGGATATAGTAGGTTCCCTGAATATATGGACTTACAGTGGTTGTTACAGAATGGACAAGCCCAAGTCATAGAAATCCTATCATGGGAGAATCTTTGTCTCTATGTTTACAGGTTCTGGCTATTATGAATAATGCTGCTACGAACATAGTTGAGCAAGAGTCTCTGTGGTATGACCTTTGGGTATATGCCCAAGATACTTCCAGGGATTTTTATGTGTCTACTCCATTTTGACTGATGTGAGTTGGAACCTCAGAAGTGTTTATATATTTTTATTTCCCCTATGAATAGGTATTTTTGAACACATTTTAAGGTATCTATTGGCCATCTGTATTTTTTCCTTTGAGGACTCTGCTTTGTTGCTGAGTCTTGTTGGGAAAGATTTTGTTCCCTATCCTGTAGACTGTCTCTCCACCCTGCCAATTGTTTCTTTTGCTGTTTATTCCACAGTTTTGATGATGCTGTTATCAATTTTTTATTTAGATAATATAAAGTGATTGGAAGTATTTTGAACAATTGAGCAAAAGTGTTTCATAATTGTCAGTGGAAGGATTCAGTTTTAATCCTTTTGACACATTTTCCTAGGGGCCTATATTGTAGGTCTTCTTTCTTTCTACCTAATTTATATGTTTGTGCAAGTGTCTGCTATTGACAATATTATAAGAATGACTTTTTAGTGTCCACTAGGATATTTATTTATATGTGTATGCATGTGTGTGTAGATGAACATAGAATTTAGGACAGTATGCAGGAGATGGTTCTCTATTATACTATTCAAGATCCAGGGATTGAACTTCGGCAGCCAGGCTTGGTAGCAAACAAACATCTATATCTGCTGACCCATGTCAGTAGCCCTGAACATCATATTAAAATAGAGGAGTACATTGCATGCTCAACTACTCTGTGTCTTGTTTCTAGAATGAGGTAATGCATGGAAGGATCCAAGTAGAATTAGTTGGCCTTCGGCAGACCCTATGCACAAGTAAAATGTGATTGAGAAATAAGTGTTTGATATTGTAAGCCAGGTACGTACTGGGATTGTTGACAATAAACAATAAACATATTGTTTATGCACAATGCCATTTTTTTTTCTAGGGAGATAGAAGTAACTTTATCAGGAGATGGTTCTTTCTTACTATGTGAGATCCAGGGATCTCAATTTTCTATAAGGAGTTTGAATGTCCGAGACTCTGGGATAAGTAATTACAGTTGGGAGGGTGTGTGAGCATGAAACAATCACTGGGTCCCTGAACCACACTTGGGGAACTACTTATCCTCCTGTTCTTCTATCCTTTAAAAATACTATTTTACCTTTCCTCACTAAAACATCAATTTGGAATAAAGTATTATACAAAACAAAGGCAGGGTGGAGTATGGGGAAACAATGATCTGTCTGTCCAGAGTGCTGTTTTGACAGGAGAATCTGTGACTGAGTTGTGAGGTGTAGTAATAAGTTTATGATCTATCCATTGCGGCCTAGCCTGGATGTACTTGCAGCTGCGTAGCCCCGCCCCCACCCCAGAAGCTTATATTATTTACATGTTGTTCGGCTTATGGCTCAGGCTTATTGCTAGCTAGCTTCTACATCTTAACTCATCCGATTTCTATCAATCTGTCTTGCCACGCGGCCAGTGGCTTACCCGAGTTTCTTTACAACTTGCTTCTTGGGTGGCTGAATCGCAACTCTCGTGACTCGGTCTTCCTTCCCCTGGATCTAGACTTGGATTTCCCACCTGCTTTTAAGCTGATATGTCAGAGGACAAAAGAATTCCTGTATTATCTAATGGTATTCACAACATGCAAAAAGACATCCCATCTCAGTGAGGGGAAATGTATCTGACGTGAGACTTCAGAGCCTGAGAGTTGACAGGGGTGGCTGTGTCTGAGAGTTCCAGCTCAAGCAGGGAGAGAAGGCATTCATGCTTGAGGACACTTCTTGTGGGAAGTCAGAATCCTAAATTAATTTGTAGAGAGTCCTCAAGGACATCCAAGGACACTTTCACACTTGGAAGAGATGAGGGTGGGCCCCAGTGTTAGCTCCAAGTCAGGTTGGGATCTGGGGACTCAGCAGACTGAAGAGAAGACCTTTCTTGCAGAGGTTAGAACAGACATGGCTTCCAGAAACCTGCACTGGAACAGAGTGTGGGAGTAAAAAGCACAAGGTGAGACCTCAGTGACTTTCAAGAGAAGGAGGAAATCTTCACTGGGGTGTGGAGGAACAGGGCTGTCAGAGCCTAGGAAGCTTAAAAAGAGAGTCCATGCATGGGGTCCACAGACTGAGCAGGATGAACTCACTGTCCCCACGAGGTGGGACACTCTAGCGTGTGTACTATGTGCCTTTGGGTTGAAGACTGCTTCTGTCCATGGGGGTAACTTGAGTGTGGAGTTAAAGCCCCAGGGAGGCCAAGTAGCAGCTCTTCAGACATCAGGGTTAGGATCACAACAAAAGATGGGGAACAGAGTCCTTATTGTGGACCGTTAGCTCAGAGGGAGTGTCAGAATCTCAACTCTGTGAGGAGTTTGACTTCTTTAATGTCCTGGTTCCTCATTTCCATCCCTTCCTGTTTTCTTCTTTCTCTCTTTGAGTTCTTGGTATCACTATGATTGTGTAATGATCCTGGGTGCGTTCTCCATCTGCAGTTCTCCCTTTGCAGATCAGAAGACTGGACCTCATGCTGCACTCTCAGGGCAGCTGTCGGTCACTGCCTCTCCTCCCTAGCTGGTATCGGGGTAATTTGCTGCTTGTTTGTTTCTTGTTCAGGAAATATTTTAAAGAAGAGATGACACACATCCTCTGAGGGAAGGGGAAGATTTCTTTCTCAACATGTTTTCAGAAAACATTTATATTAACACAAACTTCAAAGTTAAATTTGATCCCCCAGACATCAATGCAGACTCTTCTTCAGGTAAGAAAGCATTTTCTGCTCCTTGTAGTTAGTTATGACGTAAAGATAACAAAGACAGATGATCTTAGTTGCTGGCCATGCCTGCGGGTTGCTGAAGTCTCAACTAAGTGTGTTGCCTGTAGACAGATGTGAAAAGATATGGGATTGTATAATGGAGAATACAAGGTGTTGTCTTTTACTATCTAGAGAAAAACCACACCATCCTTGTTATTGTATCTTTTCTACATATAAAAACACATAAATATGTGAAATAAATTCCTTCAAAAGTTAAACCACGGTATGCTAATTTCCTCCTCTCTATTTCATAACATGTCATAATTTGTTTCTCATCTATGTGTTAAGTGGTGTCTTTCATTCATCCATGTTCAGTGATGGAAGACTTCAAGCACGGATGGGAAGGATTGTAACTCTTTTAGAAGTGGGGTCTAAAAATATGGTGACTTTATTATAAAATGTAACTTCTTGACTCTTGCATACTTTGATGTTGAAAGAAGAAGGAAGACTTTAAAGTTATGTAATTAAATTTTATGCAATCATTATAAGACTGATAATGAAGACACACTGATATAGAAAAATGTTCATCCAGATGTGCTGGCAAAAGCCTGTAATCACAAAACTCAGGAGGCTGTGAGCTTGAGACCAACTTGGACTATACAATGAATTCAAGGTCCGCCTGGAGTACATACCAAGACCTCAATTAAGAAATAAAACACAAAAGTTACACAGGAAAAATTCATGATATAATGTCAAAAAAATGATAGTCATAAAATAATTTCAGTTTTTTTCATCATACAAGTAGAATATCAGTATTTTTGATGTTCCATTTGTGGAAAAACATACATTTATATGTAAAAGCTTTAAATTTGCTGGAAAGATACACACCGAAATACTGACAATAACTGTTCTCAGTGTCAGGAAAGAGTCATTTTATACATAGAGTAATGTTTCTGTAATTAACACGATTATTGCCTAGTTGCATTTTTCTATTACTTCAGATATCGTGCTCTTAGTGTTTATCACACACAGAGTAGGAAAAAGAAGAGAAAATAGGAACCGAGATCAAGACATGAACTTAATTTGTCTTTCAGCTCCTCAAAAGAAGAACACAACTCATGAAATCTGTTGTAGGTTCTCCAGGGTCCTCCTCACCTTATTCACAATATATTTCCTGCTGTTGACAATCTTATTCTCCGTTGCTCTCATCAGTAAGTATGCCTGTGGGACGTGTAACCAAAGAAGGAAAGGGACCCACCAGACAGAGGGTGACTCAGGAACCCGAGACAGGAGATCTCTAGGGGGAAGGATGACGGCGGGAATTTTGCTGCATTTCAGAAAAGCTCCTCTGTAAAACTCATTCATTCTCACTAGAGAGGCAGGTGCCTGTTTGTTGGTGTCACAGGGTGAGGTCCCAGGTCACCTGTGTTAGGCTCCAGCACTGAGAACAAATTCGTCATCAGCAGCATTTAGATGCAGAGACATTTATATTTGGATGAGTAGAGGGATGAGAAGACGTGGCCAGAGCTATTCCAGGGACAGTGCATCAGTGGATTTCCTTTAATTGTTTATTTTTTGTTTCAGATTGTGTGAGACCTGGAAGCTAATTTAGAAAATAATGTATTCCTCAGTAGATTGTCCTTCAAAAATATCAAAAATTTAAAAGCATAAACTATAGTTTTATGTAGGTGATATATTGTTCAATCAATAATTAGTAATATCCCTCTACTATATATTGGGAAACATGTCAGCGAGTTCAGAAAGAGCTTCAGCCCCCACTCGCAGGAAGTTTAGAGAATAGTCAGGTGAGCCAGTGCTTAAAAATTGCGCTGGAGAAAATGTTCATTGCAAATATCAAGATCATTTTGGACAGAGTTCAAAATGTGTTTTCAGTTTTTTTTGAATAATAACAATTCAGTTGTTAAATTGCCAGTCGTCAGAATCATTAAACACAAGTGTATTCAATTAAGTAGTACTTTTTAATTAACTGCTCCATAAATAATATGCAGAATGCATCTTTTTTTTTTTATTAAAAAATTGCATTGGAAATGCTATGCATTGAGAAGACAGAAGTAAGCACAGGGGCCTAAGAACAGCTTGGAGCAGATGACATATAGACCTGTGTGTGCTGGCAATGTTATAGACATGTGGGAGCACGGAAAATATGGACAAATATAAGTATGCATTGGCTATAATATATAGTGCTATATGGAGACCTAAGCATGAAACTATAGGAGGCAGATAAACCTGGACTTGGATCATAAAATAGTGTATGGTATATTACATGGATATCACCTCTAAGTGTTGCTTTATTAGTAGCTGTGGCTGAACCATTAGCCAACTTAAAACTTAGTAGGTTAATTGAAATATTTATTTAATTCTTGCTTGGTGGCTTCATCAAGTCTGGTCTCTCCTGATTCTCAAGAGTCAGACGTTAGTAACCGACACTCCAGCTTTGCATGATAATTTCAGACTTTGCAGGACAGATGGTGGCTGTAAGCCAAGCTCAACATGGAGCGAACACAAATTTGCCTTTTGTGCATTTTAGTGGCCAAAGAAAGTCTTAAGGCAGCCCAGATGAGATGATGTAGAAATAGACCCAGTTTCTTGAGTAGGATCCTGCAAAGGTGTAGTCCAGGTGGATATTCACACAGGGAAGGTTGAAAAGTGTGTCCAGTTTTCAATGTGCCACAGTCATGGAGATCCTCAGAAGAATCTGAAGCAGGACATGATAAAACTAAAACTAACTTAGAGAAGTGTGCTCCACAGAGGTGGGCAAATGAAGGGAAAGAGAAATTAGGAAGCTAATCCAGAATCCATTGGAGAAATACTAGGGGTTTGATTCGAGGATCATGCTGGTGAGTCACAGCAGAGGTGAGGTTTTGATCGGTATTGACATTTAGGGACACAGAGGAATGAGTTATGACTTTGATATTCTGATTTTATTACATCAGCAGTCACAAAATTATTTGAAGAGGAAGAGGATGAGTAGCACGTTCAGGTTGGAGTGTAATGATTTAAGATTTGTTTATGTTCACCTAAATCTCAGATGCAGAGATTTAGTGGATGCATATTAACATATTTTAGGAAAGGGGTGCACATTTTAGAAGACTTTTGCTTATATATAACAGATAACAGAAACACACTAAAAAATTCCTACCTCTCATCCCCCTCACCTCCAACTCCCAGGAAAATGCAATATCACTAATGACAAGTAAGCTGGAGACGAGAGATATGATGGAACTGGGTACAATGCTCATTTAACAAGAAATGGGCACAGAAGGAAACAGGCAGGAAAGAGAATGGGAGCAGCAGCAAGCAGGACCAGGCAAACCCAGAGGGAGTCACTGTCCCCAACAGTTAAGGAGGAAGAGAAAAGGCTTGGTAATGTGCGAAGTCCCATAGGAAGATGACAGCTACATGTACAGGAGGAGATTCGATATCTATCAATCAAGAACCATAGTAAATTAGCAGAAGCAAAAGCCAGAATCTAGTGACTCAAGGAACAAATGGGTGAGGAAAGAAAATTTTATTTCTAGAAAAAAAAGGTTAGTTTTAAGTTAGGAACACCATGACAGTGTGGTGACACTGAGACGTCAGAGCTAGGTGATGTCGAGGGAGATAAAGGAAAGAAGAGGAGGAAACGAAGTCCTTTTGATCAGTGTTGGGCTCTTTTATAACTTCTGTGCTCAGGTGACCTGCAACTGCTTTGATTAGCTTATTTCTCCCTCACTTTTCCTGGGCTATACATGTACTTAATAGAACTTATCACCTAGGATGTGGTCTTTAGTGTGTCCTCTATGAAATGTTGTTCTTTCCCATCCTTCCAGCTCCTCAGGGAGGTATCTGTGGTCATAAATCACCAGGAGCAGGGAAATAATGGCTGTGGGTGATGGAAAATTGTCTTTTTTTGTAGTAAGGTCTTATGTAGCTCAGGCTAGCCATGAACTAACTGACTAACTAACTAACTCACCCTACTAAACTAACCAGGAACCAGCTAACAAACCAATTAACTAAACTAATCAACCAACTAACTAAGCTAAAGTAACTAGTGAGTTAAACCAACCAACCAACCAAACAACTAATTTAAGTTGTACAGTTAAGGATGACCTGAAATCTGATCATCCTCATTCTCATTGCCAAGAGCTAGGGCCACAGCCGTCACGTTCTATGGTGATGGGAATTTTTTCCCAGGCTGGTTCTAACTACTCAGGTAATTGAACATTTGTAGGTTTTGTTTATACAAGGAATGAAAGTAAAAGTAAAGAGTTGGCACTACCAGAAATATCAATTGTTTTTATTCTGTTTTACAGCTTTGTTTAAAAATTATTCTCAGCTTCTTGAAGAAAGAGAAATCATAGAACAATTGAATTATACCGAATTGGAGTGTACAAAACGACATTCACCCTTGAAAGGTAACAGGTCACATGCTTTCCCAACATTTCAGCATTTCTAACAAGATTTTCAGGTAGATCCATCAGCAAAGGGCACTATGGTGACATGACTTCAGACCACACACTCAGTTTCAGCTGCCTGTGGAGTCCTTTTTAGAGGTCTCCAGTCAGACATAATTGGGTTGTGCAGCAGCCTAATGTCAATGAAGAAAATTTCAGGGAGGGAGAGGCAATACCAGGCTGAGTAGAATTTTATTAGAAACAGAAAGTAACTCCAGAAAGAATAAAGCAAATCTGATGGTGTGAATGTGAGCATCTCTAGCAAGTCATGCTCACTGTGTGTTTAAGATTTTATTTTTTCATTAAAATATGTATATCTGCATCTCTCTCTCTTTCTCTTTCTCTCTCTCTCTCTCTCTCTCTCTCTCTCTCTCTCTCTCTCTCTCTCTCTCTCTCCCTCTCCCTCCCTCTCTCTTTCTCTCAGAGGGCAGAAGAGGGTGTCAGATCCCTGGAGCTGGAGGTATATGTGGTTGTGAGTAACATGGGTGCTGCGAACTGAGGTCCAGTTCTCTGCAAGAGCAGTGTGCACTCTAAATCATTGAGCCATTTATGTAGACCCTCAACTGTTTCCATAAGTGTGTGTGTGTGTGTGTGTGTGTGTGTGTGTGCATGCATGAGTGTATGGGTGGTCTTGTGGTTTTCTCAGTTACAGTGTCTACAAAGTGTAATTTACTCAGGATTTGAATAGAGAATTTGTTTTTCTTGTAGATGAAGCTAAAAGGTAGACTTAAGAAAGTGTATTGCTTAGCTTTAGGAAGGGTGGGGGGTGCTTTAGGGTACCCATCACTTTGGCCTCAAGTTAGCAAACATTTCTCTACTGTCTTTGGCATCTGTAAATGAGACGTCTTTGCAATGAACCATCTGGCCCTCAATAGGCACAGTTTGTTTACTGTCTTTGATGAAATACCTTTTGGAAAAGACCATTAGAGCTTGTCTGGGGTTCTAGCCTTTCCCAGCAGATCTCTCTGTCTCTTCACTGGCTGTATTCTTTCCTTCACAGAAGCCTGCAGTACTATTCGGGAGTCTTGACCTATGTTTACATCTTGAAATATTTTCTCTAATTTTTTTCTGGAACAGTTTTAGGGTTCCAGACATCACAGTAAGGTGTTTTAATCCATTAAACTCCATTTTAGAGTTGGTTTTTATACAGAATGGCTATGGATCTAGCTTCATCCTTCTATATGTTGGTACCTAGTTTTCCCAGTACAATTTGCTGGAGTGTATCTTCCTCTAATATTTATTTTTAGTGAAAAATCATGTGGCCATAGCTGTGTGGACTTATGTTTGTGCTTCTCTTTAGTGTTTATTGATCAATGCGTCTGCTTTTGTGCTGGTCCCATGCTCTATAGTAGAGTCTGAAGTCAGGTTTGGTGATACCTACAACATTATTTTTTTTTCTTCAGGGTTGCTTTGGCTGTCCAGGGTTGTAGTAATACAGGCTCATAGGGTTGAGAAAATTGGCTCATACTAGTTGTCAAGACATGCTCATAATGTACTTTCTTATGAGTATCCCTGGTCTGCCTGAGGGCCTCACAATAAACATTGTCAGAACTCATGATCATCCAAGGCCATTGAGGGACAGCCTGGGTGCTGGGGGGAGGGTACATAAGGCTCTATGGGTCTGCTGATTACTTTCAGAGTCTGTGGTCTGTTTTTTGCCTGACTCTCAGGGTCTATGTCATTGGCCTGGCATCTTTTCACCCGCGCCTCCAAGGGAACTGTTAGAATTCAGCAACACAGGGTCTTTTGTGCTTCTATAAGAATTTTGAGATTGTTATGTCTATTTATTTTATAATCTAGGAATTTTTATGGGTATTGCATTCGTGTGTAGACATTCAGGATCTTTACATGAGACTCTGTTTTTCTGTTTCATTTCAGTTTTTTCCCCTTGAAGGTTCATTGATATCTCTGTTGCCTTCAAGATGCAATCAACACCCTGGAATACTTAAAATATATTTTTTAGATATAAAATTGTTGTAATTGGTTCTGCCCCAGACTTTCCAGGCCTGGACCAGACAGTTAGTCTCACTCGTGGTCCTGCTTAGTCTCAAATAATCACACACAGGATTGTATTATTTTTACTCTGATTGACCTAAGGCTGAGGTATATAATTTCCCAGTGCTTGCTCTCAGTCTAACCCATCTTGTTCAGCCATGCTGCTCTGGACCTTTTCTCACAGCACCATTTCCTCTGCCTTTCCTGGCAGCTACAGCAACTCTGGCATCTGTGTCTGGTGTCTGTCTCTGCTCTGAGATGTTCTTGAGTTTTCTTAGCCTGGTAGCAACGCCCACACTTCCTGTTTGCCTTTGGCCAATCAGCTTTTATTAAACCCATAGGTGGGAGAAATATTTACAACATTACCAGCATAAACCTACTATATTTCCCCGTTCTCCCTTTTTAAAACAAGAAGAATCCCAAATCTAATATCCTTTTTATTCCATTATCTATAACAAATTATACTCAACACTGTAAACAAGCACAAACAACTGTAATCTAATTTTTGGGGATGTGGGTGTAGTTCTCTAGGCTACTTCCTGCTGAATGGGGGCATTGTCAATCCCATGGGGATCCATAGAAAAATTTGGGATTATGGACAAGTCTTTAGAGAAATAGTCTTTAAGGCTGGGTCATCTCAGCAGTCTTCTTGAAGTAGTTTTGGATGCAGAACTCAGAGGAAACTGCAACAGAGGTGCTCTGACATTCTGAATCATCTGAGCCATCCATTTCTATTGGAGACTTTTCAGGGGGTCTTCCTCAATCAAACTTTACTTTCTTTAACTGGGAATAAATTCACAGCTTCTCATTTTCTGTAGAAATAAAAAGAAAACCTCTTTTCCAAAGTAGCATATCTTTGGATTTTAATTTTAATGTCAACTCAGTTACCAAATATATAGGTTGGATTAATGCAACAGCACTTCAAATGGTTTTTAGTAGCTTTTACTACTTTTTTTATAGTCAAAAAACTTAAAAACAAGACAATAATATACAGTATCCAGACACTCTTTGTATTTTCCATTTTTACGTGGCTTATTACTATTTCTTTTACTCTGTTTCTTTTTTAAGGACTATCCTTTTTCATTTTATATTTTCTCTCTCAAGCTAACATGTATTTTAAACATACTCTAAACCATTTATAGATTTTCTTTCTTTTTAAATCTGTCTCTACTGTATATCTCTTTTTTTGTTTTGTTTTAGAAAATATTAAGTTTTTTTATTATTTTCTTTTCCCAATGAATCCATTTCTTTTATTATATCTTCAATGCCTGAGATTTTCTTCTTCTTTTTTCTTTTTATTATTATTATGAACAAAGAAGTCACACTTTCTATCCTTGTATATCCCCACTCAAGGTCCCTTCCCCCTCCCACCTACTGTATATCTCTTATCTTTATTGTTTCTGACCACTTTTTGCTTGGCTAGGGTGGCTGACCCACCCAGCTGTTTCTATTTTGTTGTTTCCATACACCTTTAATCTTCCACTCAGTTTCCTCTATTTCTTTATTTCTGTACATACCTTTAATCTGCCAAGGTTTGTCTTAAGGTTTAAAGGCTTCACTAGGGTGGCTGACTTCACCCAGCTCCCTTTATTATTGTTTCTGTTCACACCTTTAATTTTCCACCCAGTTTTTTCTATTTCTGTTTCTGACTACACCCTTAATCTGATAAGGTGTGGCCTTAAGAATTAAAGGCATCACTAGGGTGGCTGCCTGGCTCCAACCAGCTCCTAGTCTAACCGAAGTCTGGCTTTTTAGCTAATTATTAGACACAATTTCCACTCTGGGGAATTTTAGAGTTCATATAATTATCAAGTAAAGTATTGCTGTCTGCTGCTCATTAGCCTCATTCAAGTATTTGGCAGCAAAAACTCTTAAAAGACTTACAAATGTTTTGCCTCTAAGGCTGAATCAGGGAAGTTTCACTTTAAAAAGCCACACCTCTGCTTGTCTGCAGCAAACAGAGATAATCCAAGAAAATGATGCCACTACTAAGAATCCATCTATGACTCTGTTCCCTTTTGCCTGTGAGAACAGAAACCTTAACCCACCATAAGTAGCTTGTTTCTTATTTCAAGTCTTTTGTGAGACTTTGGAAACCAGCCTTGGTTTAAACTGCCTGCTGCAGGCCCACAAAAGCCCAAGCCCACATGCCTCACCATCGTGTCTCTGAACCACAGTTCATATGAGAGATACACAACTCAAAGCAGATTTTGGCTCTGAGTCTGTGATCTAGAGCCCTTTTTAAATGTTTCTCAAGCTTTATGTGGGTGAATATCACCCACATTGGGCTGGCATTTGTTGTAAAAGGTTCTGACCTGGACTTTTTGGGCTTAACCTCAAGGTTCAGCCCTGCAAATTCTCAGTTTTGCAGTCCCACAGAGTCACAGAATCACACAAATGCTTACTTTAATTTTATTATATTGCTCTTTACATTTTTTTTGGGGTTGGTGGCTTATATATTTTTAGAACCTTGTTTCCAGAATCTTTTTTTTTTCTTCTTGAAACATCAACATGGACATTTTAAAGTCTTTAGATAAGTCTATACTTTTGTTATCCTGCTTGTTGTAAAATCTTGACTACGACTTTTATCATCACTAATTAAAAATATCTGTCTGCTAACTGAAATTTCTTTGCCTTGGTTAATGACATGTCTAGTTTTTATATATAAATGTGAATACCTTTGTGTAATCTGAGAACTTTCTTGTTCTTGGTATGATGAGCTTTATGACTCAGACTGTTTGGCATTTTTTCCTGAGCATCTGAGTGTTCTTTATACTGTTTTTCTGAAAGTGACCCAGTAGGACAAAAGGACCCTGACATTAGTGTTGATAGAGGCAGACTGGGGTTGCTTTGCATCTGAGGGAGGAAGGATTCCTTGCTGTATCTGGAGAAGTGGGAAGTCCTAGCTTCCATGTGGTCTCTGCACACAAGCAGCTATTATATTGACTATGACATTGCACTTACATTTTCTTCTTCCCCAAAGACAAAGTCTGGAGCTGTTGCCCAAAGGATTGGACACCATTTGGTTCCCACTGCTACTTCATTTCTACTGACTCGGCATCTTGGATGGAGAGTGAGGAGAAGTGCTCCAGCATGGGTGCTCATCTGATGGTGATCCACAGCAAGGAAGAGCAGGTGCATCCTGGGAGGGAGGGAGGGAGGCCTGGGCCCCCTCTGTCTGCCTCCTTTCACTAAGATGGAGTTTTGTTGGCTTGGGTGTTGATGCTGTGGCAGAGGCCTGAAAAAGGAAGAGCAGGTGCATCCTGGGAGGGAGGGAGGCCTGGGCCCCTGCTGTCTGCCTCCTTTCACTAAGATGGAGTTTTGTTGGCTTGGGTGTTGATGCTGTGGCAGAGGCCTGAAAGATAGCCTGAAAGATAGCCTGAAAGGTGGCTTCAGCCTTGGCATTCTACACCTTGCCCCTACTTCACAGGAGCTAAACAACCCACAGGGAACCATGACAACAGAGATGCCATGCCTGAAGGTGGGGGGAAGGATGGGATGTTTCTGCTTAGAGACTAGTTTGTAATTTCAGGGCTCTACTGCTTCCTGTAGTACCAACTCCTAACAGAGGAGGGCGCAGAGCTGACCAGGGGAAGGGAGCGACTGAGGAGTTACAGGCAACCCTCAGAAAGGAAACGTCTGAAGTTATGGATGGAGAATGATTAAATCTGCTATATTCTCTCATGCACAACTTTGAAGAATGGTGCTGGGGAGAAAGGAGGGCAGTGAGTCTGAGATGAGAATTCATTATGATCAGGGACAGAGATTGTTTCCAGTGTCAAGGAAATCAGGCCTATGACTGGTGACTTTGTATCCTGGTCAGCCAGAGAAGGCCTTCATCACTTCTGGGGGTGGTGGCTGCTCTTCTATTCCTTGATCTTTTCTTTGTCTTCTCATCCCTGTGTGACCAGAGAAAAAGTCAGTCAAAGTATCATAGTGTACCTCTAAAATTTACAATTAATGTGTATTAATCTAAAATTTGAAAACTATTTAAGTGCCTAGAGAGATGCACTAGGATTTGATTATTATATATTTGCATATGTGCATCATACTGAACCCTATAATTTTGTGTAGTTAAAATAATTTTTAAAAAATTTTATAAAAATTCTCTAAAAGAAGCACTCCATCCAGGCTGAATGCTGTATGTTTCTTTTCTCTTAGGCTTTCATTACCAAGATCCTGAATCGTGATGCTGCTTATTTTATTGGGCTTTCAGATGCAGGTCATAGACAATGGCGATGGGTTGATCAGACACCATACAATGAAAGTGCCACGTGAGTCTAGAGTCACCTAGAGGAGTCCTGGGTCCTGCAGCATGAGAAGACACTAAGGTGTTCCAGCTGTTGGTTATGAAACTAAACAGCTCACTCCTGGTGTGACTGCTGGGGACAGAGTTACTTTTATTCCCATTTACTCAAAATAGAAGTGATGAGAGACACGTGTTATTGATACTCCCAGAAGAGATGAGGAAATTGAATTTGAAGAGCATAGGGTGATTAGTACCCAGGGCAACCAATCAAGGTGCTTACACCTACATGGGTTTTATGATGGCTTCAGCCACCCATTTGTGTTTTAAAAAAATAGGGTTATTTTATTTTTATTTGACTGTATATCTGTGGCTCTTTGTGTGTGTCATGTTTATGTGGGTGCCCTTGGAGCCCAGAAGAAGGTGTTAGATCTCCTGGAGCTGGGGTTACAGGTGGTATGACCATGCCAATATGCGTTCTGGGAATAGAATTCTCACATTTTCTGGGAAAGCATCAAGTACTCAATGTCTGAGCCATCTCTTTAGGTTTCATTTATATTTTTAAAATAAAAGTTAATGTCAAGATTATAACTGATTATTTAACATAAATCAAAACCCATCAATCTAATATTGTCATGTCATATTTACGTAATTATTTAAAAACTTCAAAATCTTACTATGTTCTCATTTTCTATCCTGGTTTCTGTTGTGAGAAATAGGTAGTGATGTTATTGTCATTCTCAGTTTCCAGAGAGGAAAAGAAGGAGTCCAGGGTATTAAATTACTTGTCCTAGATGACAGAACTAAGTAGATTATCTAAATATTTTAAATAGTTTGCCAGTCTGTTTAAATCCAGCATATAAATAAGCACATGGGTTGACAGACCCTGGGTACCAAGACCTAGATGAAGTTTCCTCTGTGATGTGTTCAGGGAGAACAGTTAACAAGCTAAGAGAATACTGAATGCAGTGAGCCCTCTCACAGGGAAATGTCAGGTATGGGTGGTGGAGAGTGGTTGGTTTGTACACACTTGGATCTGATTTCCACAGATCCCAGCCTCACCCTCAGGCTTGCTCACACTTGCTTTCTCTTTCTCAGCATCACTGTAGGAAACACCCTGATATTCTTTCCTCCCTTTCAGGTTCTGGCACCCAGGTGAGCCCAACAGTGACAATGGAAAGTGTGTTATAGTAAATCATCTACGGTCTGGTTCTGGTTGGGGCTGGAATGACATCCTATGCCATGAAAAACAGTCATCAGTTTGTCAGATGAAGAACATACACTTATGAATCAAGCATTCTCTATGGACATGGAATTGCATTTTTATCCACCATCACAAGTACACCTGGAAAGATCTTCTTATTGAAGAGATGTTCATAAAATTTTAGGTAGGCAGCCACCACATACCTATGATAATACTGGGCCACATATATACATATTTATTAATTGTTTACTCTTTTTATACAATGAAAGTTTCCCATATTCCAGAGACTACAAAGGATCCCCTTTGTGCATATGTGGAAGCATACTAGCTTTTCTGTCCATTCTTAGATTCCTAATGTCTTATTTGATGATAGAATTTCATGGTGTGGTCCCTCTACCCATTTCTGTCTCTTCGTTTCTCTGTCATTGGATTTATTGATGTATAATTGACAAATAAATCATGTATATCTATATTATACTATGTTGACTTGATATGTAAATGCATTGGGCAATGGCTACCACAATCAAGTTAAACAAGACCATTTATTACCTAACATAGTTGCCTGTTTTGGGTCTGTATGCTGTTAGAATATTTAAAATCTTCTTAGGCAGATTCAGGCAGACAGGGTGACATTGTTACTATTGTCACTTCCATCCCCAGGGCTTACTCATATTTTCTCTGGCAGTTTGTGCCTTTCCATTGGTAATTTCTCATGTCTTCCATTACCTACACTACCAGGAACCATCCATGAACTTGATCCCCAGGGCTAGTGCATCAAATGCTATGGTGCTGTGAGGCTGATGTGATCCTCTACTGTGAGGCTGGTCTTGGGCTGGGTGTCCTTCATCAACAGCAAGTTTAGGAAGATGTTAGCCAACCTTCTTCTGGCATTCCAGAGATTTTTGTGTCTCACCATGGTGCTTGATGCATTAGGGGCAGGCTCCCATGTGGATGGACACTGAGGAGACCCACATGTTCCACGGAAGCCTATATTCTGCTTAACACTTTGCAAGTGTTTTCAACTTCTTACCATGAATGTTTTGAAGTACAAGTTGACTGAATATTATCATAAATATTCACACAACTTCCATATGTAGTAATGATTGTTGACATTTTGATACTTGGATATATATGTGTAAATATGCATATATATGCACATGGCATTTGATAGGACACTTGAGAATTAATTTGATACATAACACTTCAGAAAATATATCAGTTTATATTATCTAAAATAGTCATCGCACAACAAAACAATACCATTACCATTCTTAGAAAAATTTAGCAACTCTTCTCTCATATGATATGTGATCCTGCCTATATTTTCTCAGCCATCCCTAAAATGTTTCTTATGCTGTTCTGGTAAGCCATTGCCAACAAACCCATTTAATTTACTAATTAAAATTATCCTACAAGTTTAGGCCATTCTTTCACAAGACTGTCTTCATTTCAGACTCAAGCTTCAAGTTCAGGACTTCCCAAGGATGCCACTAATTATAATCAATGTCTGCAGAAATCCAGGATCCCACAGTACCTGCCAATTTATACATTGCTAGGATGACATACTGAACTAATGATTCTGCTCTGTTAGGATTAAGTTTTGGTTATGTAGAAAGTAGAACTAAAGGGAGAGACATATCAGGTGAGGTCAGGGAGAGTCCCAAATAGGGAACTGCATTAACCCCATGTATGCATCTTCTTCCCAGAAAAATAATGTGTGGTGGTATACAGAATAGCCCAACCAGGGGGCACTCATCTGAGCCATGATGTCCAGAGCTTTATCAAGGTTCACTATACAGGATTGAGTGTTTGGTTGGTAAAAGAATGAACCAGCCTTCAGCGTCACTTCCCTTTCAGGATGAGCCTCATAGAGTCAACACTTTAATCACTGGTCAGTGTTTTTGAAATGGTGAGCTCCCAACATGAATGGTCTTGTTAGCATGAATTATGAAAGAACTGAGTAGCATAAGGCTTCATGACCTGCCATGATAAAACAGACTTCCCAATAGTTCCAGGAATCAAATTAGAGAGCTAACCTCCCATGAATTGGGTAAAGGCCAGGGAAAGACTTTCTTCCACTGGTCAAGTGTAAAATGATATGAATGCAGATGTAAGTGAACAGGAGAACCTGATCCATCACATTCCCAGGCATTCTCACACTGCATCATGACAGACCCCAGGATGTACATGACTCATACTCACCATTAAACATGTATGTCACTAGTGTACTCAATATCACAGATAAGTTAAGCAGAAGTTTGAGTATTTATTTATTTACTTCTTATATATGAGTGCTCTCCCTGCATGTATAACTTTATGTCAGAAGAGGGCATCAGATCCCATTATAGATGGTTGTGAGCCACCCTGTGCTTGCTGGGAATTGAAGTCAGGACCTTTGAAATAGTAGCTATTGCTCTTAACCACTGAGCCATGTCTCCAAAAAATTTTAATATTTTATGCTTGTGTTGCAATGATACCTCTTTTCTGACAGTGGCAGTAATGTTCCATTTTGAAACCCAATAACAAGACATCTCCTGAGTAAACAATGTAAAGGGATCACGTGTAGATGCTATGTTGGGTCCCTTTTACTCCTCTGTAAAAGGGCTGCTTCAATGCCTTTGATTCATCATCCTCAATGCCATGAGTATACCTTTATCCCCAACAGCTGGGTTTCCAGGTGACTTTCACTGTTCATAGAATGAGAATGGATTTGATTCTCTAAGTACAGGATACTACACATTCAACTTACAAGAAGCTGTGATTCTCTGTGATCTTGGCTCCAGATGATAAATGTGAAATGAAGCTAGACAGAATTACAGTGACCCTAAGGACATATGCAAATGAGACATATATGTTTTTGTAAGCCACTGAATATTGTCTGTGGCTTTTCATAGTGTGTGTGAAACATGATAACTTTAGAAACGTATGTTGCTGGGAGTGTAAAACCCCTGGGCATCTTGGCTGGAGCGAAGTGGTGAGCAGGCTTATTTATCACTATGGGAAATACTTGATTTTATATTATATAAACACAGGACTTGGGGCTGGAGAGATGGCTCAGCGGTTAAGAGCACCGTCTCCTCTTCCAGAGGACCCGGGTTCGATTCCCAGCACCCACATGGCAGCTAACAACTGTCTGTAGTTCCAGTTCCAGGCAAACACCAAGGCAAATAAATAAATAAATAAAGTTTTAAAAAAAAAACAACAAAAAAACCCCACAGGACTGGTTTCCTTTTCTTGCAGTACCTCAGTTACTTAGTAACTTACTGAATAAAGAATGGTGTAGGAAAAGCGAGGCAGATGTCCATGAAAGTATCAGGTGTAGGGAAGCAATGGTCTGGCCCAGGATATGGAATTCCAAGCTGGGTGACTATGGAGAAGGCTGCCTTGTCAGCAGAACTGGGGCCCAAGTAGTGAGAGGGATGTCAGCATGCTGGTGAGAACATATAGGATTCAGAAATGAGTCTACAAGCAGCAGTCTGGTGTGAGACATCAGAAGCTGAGCAGTGAGGAGGGCAGCCATGCCATGGAATGGTCACTTGTAGGGAGTCTGTGGGGAAAGTATCAGCTTATTAGGTCACCCCTTGGGGGGGAGTCAGAACTCCGAACAGGTGAGGAGAGGGTGTTGATGGAGGAACTGGGCATTTGGATGGGTGAAGAGGGCACCTGTAAATATTGGGAAGGTCACCTGTGCAGTGTGAGAAGGGCACTCTTGCATGCTGAGGAGGGCACCCGTGCAGGATGAGGAGAGCACATGTGTTGGCTCCATAGCAGGTTGGGATTTAGAGGATGGTGTTGAAAGGATTTTCCTTACATAGGTTACACCACTGTGTGTGTGTGTGTGTGTGTGTGTGTGTTTGTGTATGCATGTGTTGTTTGCTTTTTATGAGTATGAACACAGGAGTAGCTGGAGGAGATTCTAAGAAGGGAAGTGTTTGGAAGAGCTGAGGGCTGAGCACATGGATGTGAGCTGGAAGACATCTGCGGTAGGGACTCAAATGATCTCATTCTTAGCAACTTTTAAAGTTTCCTCTATTGTACACCATGACCATTAACCCTCTCAGCTGTTCCCATCAGTGCTGTGAACCTGTGGAGCCCCTGCTGAGCAGGGCAGGGATCAAGAGAAGAGGGGCATAAGGAGAGAGACAGCCTCCTCCCACCGCTGCTGACCAGAGCTGTCCCGGGATGTGTCCAGTAGCACAGTGAGTGCAGAGTGCCCATGCAGTGCGTGATAGACACAGCAGGAAGCAGAGTGCTCACGGGAGCAGCCTCAGGAGCAACAGGGTGGGAGCCTTGTCTTCCCCTGCTGGAGGCAGCTGAGGGGAAGTGGGAGCCCACACAGTGGGGAGGGGCCAATGGTCCTCTAGATTGTGGCATCAGACTGTGCCTGTTCAGTCAAAATGGATGTCCTGATGCCTTAGTGTTTGTTCATGTTGTCTCTTTTGTCCAAATCCATGCTTGCATGTAGAAGTTCATAAAGTTGTTTGCTGCAGAGTGCGTGTCTTAGGACTGAGCTCCCCAACTGCATGGTTCCTCTTCTCCTCTCCTTCCTATTTCTTTCCTTCCCCCTTTGAGTTCCCACTGAATAGTATTTGCATATCATGCTGACTAGGTTTGAACGCTACAATTTTTATTTTCTTGTTTTAAGATGTTGCATCTCTGTATGTCACCCGAGTGATTGATTCCGTGTTGTGGTTTCTCATTCTCATGTGGTTTATCCCAGCGAGAAACCCCTCCTCTCCTGTACAATTAGCGACATAACAATTGAATGCTGTCTTTGGTTCTCACATACCAGAAGTTTTAGGGAGAAGACAAGGTGCATTGTGTGAGGTCTTTTCTTGATATGGCTTCAGAAATTACGTATGCTGAAGTGAAGTTCAAGACTGAACCCAGCTCTTCAGGAACGTACTCAGATTCTGCTACAGGTAAAACAATTTCTGGTTTTAACATAAAGGGAAGAATAAAAGAAGGGTCATTAATAAACTTTGGGTGATAGTGGTTACTAATTCTCTGAGTGCTCATGCAACTGCAGTGGCAGGGATTGGCTTTTGCTCCTGCCATTTACAGAAATTATACCTTGTATCTTGCTGCATTTCCTGCTATATAAAAACGAACATAAAACAAAATCATAGTTATTAATGTTAAGCTTTTCCCTCTATGCTTGACAGTATATTGTAACTTTGTGAAAATTGTTTCTGTGTTTGAAGCTTTTATCTTAAAGGAACTTTATGCTATAGATCAAACAGAGCCTCTCCCTGGATAGGCAGTTGCATTACCAGTAAACTCAACCTTCATCTAGCTAACAGTTTCCAGCCATGAGATGGTGACTAGTAGACTGACCTTATGCTAAAGAAGTGGAATACGATCAGAAATATTTATTTTCTATTGTATCTGTTATCTTTAATGTTTGGACAGCCAGGCAGTTATTGGAATATACAGTGCTGCCACCATAGCAAAGGGCATTAGGAAAACATGGTGACATGGAAATGCACCTTACAACACTGAGTAAAAGAAAGGTTAGAGGCTAGATGACAGTATTTATGTAGTTTTTATGTGTACCACATGGGTAAACTACCGTATGTACATCCTTTACAATTTGCTGAAAGGGCCAGTGTGGTGTAATTCCAGCACTCCAGAGACAGAGGCAGGAGGATCACCTAGGATTCAAAGTCAGCCTGGTCTATGTAATGATCTCCAGACTAATTAAGTTTACATTGTGAGACCCTATCTCTTTATACCTAAAAAAGAACTTGTTGGAAGGATATGACCAAAGTGTTTCTGTGAGTACATATTAAAATATTTTTTTTCAGATCTCAAAATAATCTAGTCATTTGAATAGTGTGTGTACTTTCATGTATTTCTAATTTTTGTGATGGTCATTATTTTTCTGTTATTTATTTGTCATGGAGGAGAATAGAGATGAGAAGAGACGAAAAGCAGAAACAAGGATGATATTTTACTCATGAAATGAATGTTGTTCTTCTTCCAGCCCCCAAAGTGAAGCCTACCCCTCATCTAAGGAAGCCTGGTTGCCCCTCACTGCTTTTTACATCACTGATGGCAATTTTCCTGCTGTTGGCAGTCATATTCTTTGTTGCTTTTATCTGTAAGTATCATAAATAACTCAATAGATGATGTCAGCCTTAGGTGAAGAGAGGTTCCACCCTAGCACCTGACATTTGCCAGAATATGAAGAAGAAATATTTTTTGGGGGAGATGGTGGGAATAATTCAAGGAATTACATTGTGGCTCCTACTTTGTCCTTGGAGGATTAACCTATTGTCTTGGAAAAAATGGAATCCATTCTCATTAGAGAAAGTGAAGTGTATGAGTGTTGTGGAGTGAACTCTGTGGGTGCTGTATTTGTTAGCCTGGAAGGTCAAATCTGTACTGTCTCCTTGGCATTGAGAAGCCAAGATGTATGTGTATACAAGCTGTATGTATGTAGAGTTCCTTCATCTTGGCATGGGCTTGTGCACAAGAAGGAACTAGAAGACATTACTCACGAAGTGTTCTCCAGCTAATTCCTAGTTGCTTCAGTCTTGCCCAAAATTATGTGAAATCTGGAAGCAAGTTGAGCAAATAAGTGAATTTCTGCTCATCAAAGATTCTAAATTTCTGAAAAACTTAAAATGCATGCAAATTTAAGAAGTTTTAGTCTTTAATTTTTTTTCATTCAGTATCAAGTTGTAACCATTCACTGTATGTCACACAGTGTGTCACACAGAGTCCAGAAGAGGAAAAACTCTTCTATAGAAACTTAGAGGAAAGTCAGTGAATCAGTGCCAGCCTGGTACCATGGCATGCTCCTTTTACCCAGCAATTCAGGATGACAGCACACATGGAGGTAGCCTGGACTATGGAAAAAAATCTATGTCTAAAAAATAATGAAGAAAAAATGAGCTAGTGTCTGCAACATTGTCTAGGAAGTCTTGTGCTGACATAGATTTCCTAGAAGAGGTGACATTAGAACTAGGTGTACCAACCCTATCACAGAGGTGTGACTCAGAAGTGTGAGTGGCTGAAGCACACAGTGCTACATGAAGAAAAAAATAACATTTCCTTAGGTAGACATAGACAGAACATAGCTGTGCCTCATTATGAAAAACTTAGTTATTTCCTCCTAAATAATGTATTGCTTTTAATCAAGTATGGATTTCTGCTTAAGAAATCGACATAAAATCAATGATCTAGGACAATGACTTGTTATGCTTTGTTGGTATGGCGAGGTCAATCTCCACCAAGTGGCTCCTCTAATCCTAGCTGAGCTTAGACATGTGTATGTGGTCAGTTACAGGCACCCCAGCATCCCAGAAGAGGAGGCCAGCTGGAATGACCAACAGTATGATCGATCCATCTTTTATACTATTCCTTAGCATGGCCTGAGCTTGTCTATATAGAAGCTTGCAGGCTCCAAATATTAAGGGTAATCATGAGCTAGACCTCTCAAAAAATTTAACACAAAGGCTGGAGACATGGCTCAGAGATTAAGAACACTGGCTGCTCTTCCAGAAGTCCTGAGTTCAATCTCTAGAAGCCACATGGTGACTCACTATCATCTGTAATGAGATCTGTCCCCTCTTTTGGCCTACAGGTGTACATTCAAGCAGACCATTGTATACATAATACATAAATAAATCTTAAAATATTAACTTAATAGTAGATCAGAGTTAATTTGAACATTCTCTTAGCCAAAGGAACTCAAGGAGGCAGCTCACACAGAATACTTACTTTTTTCTTTTTCTTTCTTTCTTTCTTTCTTTCTTTCTTCTTTTCTTCCTTCCTTTCCTTTTTTTCCTTTTTTCCTGGTTAACACAGGAAAATTTCAAAATCACATTGCAGTGGTGTGTGGATACAGAAGATAAAAGTTATGATTATTTGTTTTTTTTTTGCACTGCATCTCAACATGGAGAGCCATTGCAACATTTCAAATAGAGAGAACTGATAGAGGTGAATTTAGGTTATAGATGGTCCTTTTGCAGGAATCCAAAAACAGAGTCATTAGGACAGAGAGAAAAATGAGAAGGCCAGTTTATAGCTGACAATGAGATAAGTGTCTGAAGAACAGGAGAGGAGGCTTTGAGTGATAAAGAGAACAGTACCAAGGGAATAGCTGCTTGATGAATACTGAGACCCAGGGATTAAGGGATCCAAGAGGTACACTATGACTCTGATATTCTTATGATGTAAGCTCAACAGCCATGAAGTTATTAAAAAAGGTAGACAATATATAAGTTACAGGTTTAAGTTGGTAGGCGTTTATTGGAGTTTTGGTCATATTGAGTTGAACCTAATATGCTTGTATTTAGTGAGCACAAAATCCCACATATATAGGCAGCAGGCAAGACCATAACAATATATGACATCATTCAGGAAGATTTTGTATAAGAAGGAAGCATAATAACAAGATTGTAGGAAATGTGACATTTTAAAGGTGTAGGTGGAGGGAGAAAAGATTATAAAAAACAACAGAAGTGATGGCAAAAAGGTGAGGCAAACCAGGACAGAGCAAGGAGAACCAGGGTCAGGTCCATTAGCAAGGTAAGTGCTCTAGGATATTATTGATGATCCATTTCAAACTTGGTGTTAGTGAAAGAAGCAAGCAAAGGGTAACAATGACATGGGGGGAAGTGAAGAAATTTAATTCTAGAGAAGCTTTAAATCGGGAGACAGCGAGAGTATGGGTGCGGAGGTTAAGTCAGTCAAAGTGAAGAGAGTTGAAGGAAGAAAACAATACAGATACATGTGGGGTTCTTTTTTATTTCACATTCTAAAATAACCGGGAGCTACTCAGAATTAGCTGACCCCCTTTTCCTTCCAAAACCAAGGCAGTTTACATCCTTAAATATGAGTATCTGTCTGTCTCATCTCCCCCGAGAGTTAGCATTTCCATCTTATGTTAAGCAGTAAAGGGTATGGCTCACTCCCTTTAGAGTCAAGACAATGGGCTCATCCCGCTTTTGAAATCACTGGTCTTTCTATGAATCCTCGAAGTACCTGTGGTTTCATAATAGGAGACTGAGGACTCCACTGACACTGGGGTGAGGGGAACTGTAGTCAGGCTCTGGCTACCTGGGTAATCAGGACTTTGTAGAGCTGTGTACCAGTAAGCAGAAAGTAGAGAGATACATTCTTTCATAAAAATGAGTAGTTTGGGTTCTGTTATTTTGTTTGTTGCTTTTTTTTTTTACAGTTTATTTTCAAAAGTACTCTCAACTTCTTGAAGAAAAAAAAGCTGCAAATGATCTAAGTTACACAGAATTGAGCTGCTCAAAAAATCATTCACACATAGAAGGTAAGAATTAATGTGCCTAAGAGTTTGGTTGCTGGCTATTGAGTGTAATGGTTCCACATAGTCCTTCCTCCCTCCCTCCGTCCCTCCATGCCTCCCTTCCTCCTTCCCCCTCCTCCTGCCTTTCTTTTTATCTTCTATTTATTCTTCTCTCATACATTACACCACAATCACAGTTTTCCCTCCCTTTACCTCTCCTTGTTCTCTTTTCTACCCCCCTCCCCAAGATCTAACTCCTCCCCATTTCTTTCCAAAAAAGAGCAGAACAAGGGATATTAACTGAAAATGGCATAACAAGTTACAGTAAGACTAGGCACAAACTCTTCTATCAAGGATTAGTGACCGAGTATGTGGTTGATTTTGGAGAAGTTTCTGTAATATGCTGAGAAGAAGGTATATCCTTTTGTGTTTGGGTGGAAATGTTCTATAGATATCTATTAGGTCCATTTGGTTCAGGATTTCTGTTAGTTCCAGTATTTTCTTGTTTAGTTTTTGTCTGGATGACCTATCTGTTGGTGAGAGTGGGGTGTTGCAACCTTTCACTGTCAATGCATGAGAGCAGATGAGTAATTTAAGCTTTAGTAGTGTTTCCTTACAAACTTAGGTGCCTTTGTATTAGATGTTAAGAACTGAAATGTCGTCTTTGTGGAATTTTCCTTTGGTGAGTATGAAGTCTCCTTCTCAGTCTCTTTTGACTAATTTTAATTTGAAGTCTATTTTATTAGATAGTAGAATGTCTACTCTAGGTTGCTTCTTAGGTTCATTTGTTTGGAATATCTCTTTCCAGCCCTTTACTTTGAGGTAACATCTATCTTTGATATTGAGATGTGTTTCTAGTATGCAGCAGAAGGATGGATCCTGGTTTTGCTTCCATTCTGTTAGTCTGTGTCTTTTTTATTGGAGAATAGAGTCCATTGATACTGAGAGATATCAACGATTTTTAATTCCTGTTATTTTGTTGTTGTTATTAGTGGTGGTGGTATGTGTGTATGCATCTGAGCTTCCCTTCTTTTGGTTTCGCTGGTGTGACATTGTTTATTTTTTGTGTTTTCATAGGTGTTATTAACATCATTAGGTTGGAGTTTTATCTAGTATCTTCTATATGACTGAATTTGTGGAGAGATATTGTTTGAATTGACTTTATCATAAAATATCCATATATGCTGATTGAAAGTTTTTCTATCTGGTGTCTTAGCTGTCTGCAGTGCATCTGTCAAGGTGCTTTTGGTTTCTATAGTCTCTACTGAGAAGTCAGGTGTCATTCTAATAGGTCTGCCTTTATATGTTACTTGTTTTTTTCCCTTGCAGCTCTTACTGTTTTTATTTGTTCTGTATGTTTAGTTGCTGAGAAATGGGAGAGTATACAGCATGTTAATTAGTATTTGACAGGTCAACCAACCAGATATATGACTCCCTCAAGGAGAGCCCCACATGGCAAGGCTGTGGGTTCACTGACTGTTATTGTCTGGTTGTTTCTGTTTGTAACTTTCTTGTGTGCCAATTCCTTACCTCCCTAAAAAGAACAGCTATGGGGTTCTTGCCAATTGGTAGTGTGTTTCACATTTTTGGACACACTTATAGTTGAGGATAGTCAGGAAGATGATTTGTTTAATCTGTATAATTTTGATATATAGAAACAGTACTAGGATATTTTACATTATTCAGACTGACATAGGATTCTCCGTCACAAAGACAGCCTTTCACACAGACAGCTAAATTTGGACTTCAGAGCAGATTCAAAGCAGGCTGGTTGCCCCTAGAGAAGAATATCTGGATTCTCCTAGAGATATATACATGAGATCATATTCCCAAGTGCATGTTTGTTGAACCAAAGTCAGGCTGACATTTAGACACAATCCTCTACAGTAATTGACTTTTTGTACATAGTCCCAGTCTCAGCGTCAAGGTTCTGCCAGTTGTTTGCTGTCTTAGAACCCTCACCAACTTAGAGCTATGTGCTTAGGCCAAGCATTACTCTGACCAGTCAGTCTGACCTAACTAGCATGAGAGAAACTACATGACTTGCTTATCTTGTATTATGAGTATGGGTCAGACCCTGAAAATATAATTTATAATTGTTCAGAGTTTGGCTATGGGAGGGTAGAGGGAATGAGTGAGTGACTGTGAGTGAGAGTGTGTGGGTATGTGCTGAGGTAGTGATGTGAAAGAACTTTGTTAAGAGCAGTGAGTAGTGAGTGTATGTTTATGTGTGAGTAGATGCTGAGTGAGAGATGAAGAAGTAGCATTAGAGTAGGTGAGAGAAGTGTGAGAGAATGAATGAATGAGTGAGCAAAGAACGAGTGAATGATGTACAAGAAGTACATAGTGTGAGTGAATATATGACGGAGAAAGCTATGCTAAAGAGCTGCTACTGTGTATAGGAACTGTGTAAAGATCTGTCTGAGAGTGTGAAGGAGCAGTTAAAGTGTTTTATAGTGAGAGAGCTAAAAAATAAATGAGACATATAGCTATGGCTGTGTGGAGAATTATAACTGTGTGTAGACATGTGAAAATAGGTGTACTGTGTATATAGATGTGTGTATGCATAGAATGCAGCTATATGAGATTTATAACTATGTGGAGACGGAGTCAGAGGACATTTTTAAGATGAAGTAAAAGAGAAAGTTATCATCAGAAAGCATGTGTTTCCTTATTTTACCAGTAAGTTAGAGATTTACCCTCACTGCTCTGAAGCATTCCCTTTGTTAACTCTGGAGCAAATTGGGAGGCTTATTCCTGGAGAAGATTAACTTCCCCTCTCTCAGCAGTTATTAACTGCTGGTAGCTCTTATAACAATTGAAGCAGGCCATGAACTTGAGAGGGAGCAGAGAACGTGGCAGGGATTGGAGGGAAGAGAGGGGGACAAATTAAACGTAAAAATTTGATCTTTTTAATCCATTTTCCACATTATAATTTTTTCCTTCTTTATTTTGTATTTATCAAAAAAACAGTAAAAAGAATTTAAAAATGCAGAAGAGTTAACAATAACTATACAGAGGATAAGAATCATAAGCATGGCTTATCAGGGGTGGAAATGCAAATAAGATTGCTACACATATATTTTCTTTGTGTTCAGCTTTCCCTCTGAATTTTTTTTTCCCATCCCTGTATATCCTTATTCAAGGTCTCTTCCCCCTCCCACCACATCTGGTCATTTTTCTTCTCTGCAACTCCCCATCCCCTCCCTTGGCAGGGAGCAGACAGTCCTATGGTCCCACTGGCCCAATAATGCTTGGATCAGTCTTCACTCCCGGCCAAATCCAGTTTTGTCCCCCCTCCCTCAAGAGTGAGTCAGGTG